>JBBYHO010527495.1:0-17109 GCA_038382025.1 Adansonia gregorii | reverse complement strand
CAAAATTTTAATTTATAAAAATTTTGAGAAATTAATTCACCCCCTCTTGATTTCATTCACCACCTAAAGGTCTAACAAATGACAATGATGCTTTGGTTTCATAAGAAAAGCATTTCTTTCCATCATTTTCCTTAGAATCAAAGTTTGTCTTTTAATTAGGATAAACTTCAATTCATGTTCTATTCCCCCTTTTTTTTCTGGATTGGGCACCATAAACACATTCTCCTTATTAGGATAAATGATGGTGACACATTGGTTTCACAAGAAAAGCTTTTCTCATAGCCATTTTCCTTATAATCAATGCTCATTAGCTAATGGGGAGAAACATGGATACATGTAATGATCTTCTTTTTCTCAAGATTAGGCACCATAAACACATTCTCCTTATTGGTGTAAATGGTAATGATGCTTTGGTTTCATAAGAAAAGCTTTTTTTTACCATTTTCCTTAAAATCAAAGTTCGTCCTTCAATTGGGACAAATATTGATACATGTAATAATCTCCTTTTTTCATGATTGAGCACCATAGAGACATTTTCCTCATTGGGAAAAATCATAATGATGCATTGGTTACGTAAGAAAAAGCTTTTCTTCCAACTTTTTTTTCCTAGGAATCAATGTTCATTCGTTAATGGGGATAAACATGGATGCACGTAATGATCTCTTTTCTTTTAACGATTGGGTACTATAAACACATTCTCCTTATTAGGATAGATGACATTGATACTTTGGTTTCATAAGAAAAGCTTTTCTTTCCATCATTTTTTTGGAATCAAAGTTTATCTGTCAATTATGGCAAACCTGGATGCACATAACAATCTCCTTTTTTTCATGTTTAGGCACCACAAAGATATTTTCCTCATGGGGATAAATGACAATGAACCATTGGTTTCATAAGATTTTCGTCCAACCATTTTCTTTAGAATCAATGTTCATTTGTTGATAAGTACAAACATGGAGACACATAATAATCTTCTTCCTTTTCATGTTTGGGTACCATAAACACATTCTCCTCATTGGGATAAATGACATTAACGCTTTAGTTCATAAGAAAAGCTTTTCCATCCTTCATTTTCTTAAAACCAAAGTTCATTTATCAATTGAGACAAACATGGATACATGTAATAGTCTCCTTCGTATTCTTGATTAGGCACCATAAACACATTTTCCTCATTATGATAAATGACAATGATGCATTGGTTTCATAGGAAAAGCTTTTCCTTCCACCATTTTCCTTAGAAATTAAGTTCATCCTTCAATTGGGACAAACTTCGATACATGCAATAATGTCTTTTCTTTTCATGTAATAATGTCATTTTCTTTAGAAATTAAGTTCGTCCTTCAATTCGGACAAACTTCAATCCATGTAATAATGTCTTTTCTTTTCATGATTGGGTACTATAAACACATTCTCCTCACTAGGATAAATGACAATGATGCTTTGGTTTCGTAAGAAAAGCTTTTCTTCAAACCATTTTCCTCAAAATCGAAATTCATCCTTCAATTTAGACAAACTTCAATACATCTAATAATCTCATTTCTTTTCATGATTAGGCACCATAAACATATTCTTCTTATTGGGATAAATGACAATGATGCATTGGTTTATTAAGAAAAGCTTTTTTCCTATCATTTTCTGTAAAATCAATGTTTGTTCATTAGTAGAGACAAACATGGATACATGAAATAATCTCTTTTTTATTCTTGATTGGGCACCATAAACACATCTTCCTCATTGGGATAAATGACAATTATGCTTTGGTTTTATAAGAAAAATTTTTCTTTACACCATTTTTTTTGGAATCAAAGTTCGTCTGTCGATTGTGACAATTATTGATGCACCTAATAATCTCCTTTCTTTTCATGATTAGGCACTATAAATATATTCCCCCCATTGGGATAAATGAAAACCATGCATTGGTTTCTTAAGAAAAGCTTTTTTTCCCACCATTTTCCCTAGAATCAATTTTCGTTCATTAATAGGGACAAACACAGATACATATAATAATCTCTTTTTTATTCTTGATTTAGTGCCATAAACACATTCTCCTTATTGGGATAGATGACAATGATGCTTTGGTTTCACAAGAAAGGCTTTTCTTTCCACTATTTTCCTTAGAATTGAAGTTCATCCTTCAATTAGGACAAACTTTGATGCGTGGAATAATCTCCTTCCGTTTCATGATTGGGCATTATAAATAGATTCTTCTCATTGGGATAAATGACAATGATGCATTAGTTTCATAAGAAAAGCCTTTCTCCTAATCATTTTCCATAGAATCAATATTCATTCACTAATGAGGACAAATGGATACATGTAATGGTCTCCAATGCTTTCACGATTGGGCACTATAAACGTATTCTCCTCATTGGAAAAAAATAACAATGATGCTTCAGATTCATAAGAAAAGCTTTTTTTTCCACTATTTTTTTTGGAATCAATGTTCTTCAGTCAATTATGACAAACATGGATGCACGTAATAATCTTTTTTATTTTCGTGATTAGGCACCATAAACACATTCTTTTAATTGGGATAAATAACAATGATGTGTTGGTTTCTTAAGAAATGCTTTTCTTCCCACCATTTTCCTTAGAATCAACGTTCGTTCATTAATAAGGACAAATATGGATACACGTAATAATCTCTTTTTTATTCTTGATTGCGCACCAAAAACACTTTCCTTTATTGGGATAAATGGCAATGATGCTTTGGTTTCAAAAGAAAAGGTTTTCTTTCCACCATTTTTTTGAATCAAAGTTTGTCCATCAATTGTAACAAACATGGATGCACGAAATAATCTGTTTTTTTAATGATTGGGCACCATCAACACATTCTCTTCGTTGGGATAAATGACTTGATGCATTGGTTTCATAAGAAAAGCTTTTCCTCTAACCATTTTCCTTACAATCAATGTTCATTCATTAATAAGGATGAACATGGATACAAATCATGATCTACTTTATTTTTGTCATTTAGCACCATAAACACATTCTCCTCATTGTGATGAATGACATTGATGTTCTAGTTCATAAGAAAAGCTTTTCCTTCCACTATTTGCATAAAATCAAAGTCTGTACATCAATTAAGATAAACTTGGATACACATAATAATCTTTTTTTGATTCTTGTCTAGGCAACATAAATACATTCTCCTAATTGGGATAAACGACAATAATGCTTTGGTTACATAAGAAAAGATTTTATTTCCACCATTTTCCTTATAAGTGAAGTTCATCTTTCAATTGGGACAAACTTCGAAACATGTAATAACCTCATTTCTTTTCATGATTGGGCACCATAAAAACATTCTCCTTGTCAGGATAAATGCTAGTAAGGCATTTGTTTCATAAGAAAAGCTTTTCTTCCAACCATTTTCCTTAGAATCAAAATTTGTTTGTTAACAGGGATAAACATGGATACACATAATGATCTCCTTTCTTTTCATGATTGGGCACCATAAACACATTCTCCTAACTGGGATAGATGACATTGATGCTTTAGTTTCATAAGAAAAGTTTTTTTTTCCACTATTTTTTTGGAATCAAAGTTTGTCCATCAATTTTAACAAACATGGATGCATGTAATAATTTCCTTTTTTTTCATGATTGGGCACCATAAACACATTCTCGTCATTGGGATGAATGATAATGATGCATTGGTTTCATAAGAAAGCTTTTCTTCCAATCATTTTCCTCATAATCAATGTTCATTTATTAATAGGGACAAACATTGGCACAAATAATTATCTACTTAATTTTCATGATTGGGCACTATAAACACATTTCCTTCATTGTGATAAATGACACTAATGCTTTAGTTTATAAGAAAAGCTTTTCCTTCCACCATTTTCTTAAAATCATAGTTTGTCTGTCAATTCAAACAAACTTGGATACATGTAATTATCTTATTTTTATTCTTGATTGGGCACCACAATGACATTTTTTTCATTGGGCTAAATGTCATTGACACTTTGGTTTCATGCAAAAAGCTTTTCTTTCAACCTTTTTTTCAGAATCAAAGTTCATACGTAAACTAGGACAAGCATGGATACTCGTAGTAATTTCCTTCCTTTTTATGGTTAGGCACCATAAACACATTTTTCTCAATGGGGTTAAATGACATATATACTTTAGATTCATAGGGAAGGCTTTCCTTTCCACCATTTTTTTGGAATCAAAATTCATCTGTCTTGTGATAAACATGGATGCACATAATAATCTCATTCCTTTTCATATTTGGGCACCATAAACACATTCTCCTAATTGGGTAAATGAAGTTGATGCTTTGGTTTCATAAGAAAAGCTTTTCTTTCCACCATTTTTTGGAGCCAAAGTTTATCCGTCGATTGTTGCACAGATGGATGCACAAAATAATCTCTCATTTTTTCATGATTGGGCACCATAAACACATTCTCTTCATTGGGATAAATGATAGTGATGCATTGGTTTCATAAGAAAAACTTTTGCGAAAGGCTTTTCTTTTCACCATTTTTCTCAAAATCGAAGTTTATCCTTTAATTGGGACAAACTTTGATACTTGTAATAAACTTCTTTCTTTACATGATTAGCCACTACAAATGCATTCTCCTCATTAGGATAAATGGCAGTGATGCATTGATTTCATAAGAAAAGCTTTTCCTTTAACCATTTTCCTTAGAATTAATGTTCGTTCGTTACTAGGGACAAACATTGATACGCGTAATGATCTCTTTTTTTTAATGACTGGGCACCATAAACATATTCTCCTCATTGGGATAGATGATATTGATACTTTAGTTACGTCAAAAAAGCTTTTTTTTCCCTCATTTTTTTGGCAATCAAAGTTCCTCTATCAATTGTGACAAACATGAATGCACGTAATAATCTCTTTTCTTTTCATGATTGCTCACCATAAACATATACTCCTCATTGGGATAAATGACAATGATGCATTGGTTTCTTAAGAAAAGCTTTTCGTCTTGCCATTTTCCTTAGAATCAATATTCATTGATTAATAAGGACAAACATGGATACATTTAATAATCCCTTTTTTATTCTTAATGGGGCACCACAAATGCATTATTCTCATTGGGATAAGAGCAATGATGCTTTGGTTTCATAAGAAAAGCTTTTCATTCCACCATTTTCCATAGAATCAATGTTCATTCAGGAATAGGGACAAACATGGATACATGTAATAATCTTCTTTTTATTCTAGATCGTGCACCATAAACACATTCTCCTTATTGGGATAAATGACAATGATACTTTGGTTTCATAAGAATAGCCTTTCTTTCTGCTATTTTTTTAACCAAAGTTCGTCCATAAATTATGACAAACATGGATACACCTAATAATCTCCTTCCTTTCCATGATTGGGCATGATAAACACATTCTCCTCATTAGGATAAATGATAATAATGCATTGGCCTCATAAGAAGAGCTTTTCTTCCAACCATTTTCCTTAGAATCAATGTTTGTTCGTTAATAGGAATAAGCATGGATACTTAAAATAATCCCCTTTCTTTTCATGATTGGGCACCATAAACACATTCTCCGCACTGTGGTAAATGACATTGATGTTTTAGTTCATAAGAATAGCTTTTCCTTCCACCATTTCCTTAAAATTAATGTTTGTACATTAATTGAGACAAACTTGGATGCACGTAATAATCTCTTTTTTACTCTTGATTGGGCACCATAAACACATTCTTTTCGTCGGGATAAATGACAATAATGCTTTGGTTTCATATGAATACTTTTTTTTTCCACCATTTTCTTGAGAATCAAATTTTATCCTTTAATTAGGATAAACTTCGATACATGTAATAATCTCCTTCCATTTAATGATTGGGCACTATAAACAAGTTCTTCTCGTTAGGATAAATGTAGTGATGCAACGGTTTCATCAGAAAAGCTTTTCTTCCAACCATTTTCCATATAATCAATATTCATTCATTAATGGGAGAAAACATGGATACACATAATGATCTCCTTTCTTTTTATGATTGGGCACCATAAACACATTCTCCTTATTAGGATAAATGACAATAATGCTTTTGTTTTGAAAAAAAAAAAGCATTTTTTTCCACCATTTTTTTAGAATCAATATACGTTCATCAATTAAACATGGATAAACGTAATAATCTGCTTTCTTTTCATGACTTGGCACCAAAAACACATTCTTTTCATTGGGATAAATGACAATGAGGCATTGGTTTCTGAAGAAATGCTTTTTTTCCACTAGTTTCTTTAGAATCAATGTTCATTCGTTAATGGGGACAAACATGGATACATGTAATGATCTCTTTTCTTTTCATGATTGGGTAGCATAAACACATTCTCCTCATTAGGATAGATGACGTTGATACTTTAGTTTTATAGGAAAAGGCTTTCTTTCCACCATTTTTTGAAATCATAGTTTGGCCATCAATTATGACAAACATGGATACACTTAATAATCTCTTTTCTTTTCATGATTGGGCAACATAAACATATTCTCGTTATTGGGATAAATGACAATGACGCATTAGTTTCTTAAGGAAAGCTTTTTTTCTCACCAATTTTTTTAGAATCAGTGTTGATTCATTAATAGGGACAGACATGGATACACATAATAATCTCCTTTTTATTCTTGATTGGGCACAATAAATAGATTTCGTCATTGCGATAAATGACAAAGATACTTTAGTTTCATAAGAAATACTTTTCTTTCTACCATTTTTTAGAATCAAAGTTCATCTTTTAACTGTAACAAACATAGATGCACACAATAATCTCCTTTTTTTTCATGATTGGGCACCATAAACACATTCTCCTCATTAGGATAAATAACAATGGCATATTGGTTTCATAAGAAAAGCTTTTCCTCCAACCATTTTCCTTAGAATCAATGTTCATTCGTTAATAAGGACAAACATGGATGCAAATAATGATCAACTTTATTTTTTATGATTGGGCGCCATAAACACATTCTCCTCATTGTCTAAATGACATTAATGCTTTAATTTATAAGAAAAGCTTTTCCTTCCACCGTTTTCTTAGAATTAAAGTTCATCCAATAATTGACACAACATGGATACACATAATAATCCCTTTTTTTTTTCTTGATTGGGCATTATAAACACTTTTCTCTTATTGGGATAAATGTCATTGACACTTTCATTTTATAAGAAAAGCTTTTCTTTCAACTATTTTTTCAGAATCAAAGTTTGTACGTAAATTAGGACAAATATGGATACTCGCAATAATTTTCTTTTTTTTTCATGATTTGGCATCATAAACACATTCTCCTCAATGATGTTAAATGACATTGATACTTTGGATTCATAAGAAAAGCTTTCCTTCCCACCATTTTTTTGGAATCAAAATTCATCTACCAATTATGATAAACATGGATACACATAACAATCTCATTTCTTTTCATGTCTGGGCAGCATAAACACATTCTCCTAATTGGGATAAAGGACATTAATGCTTTGGCTTCACAAGAAAATTTTTTTTCCCACCAATTTTTTAAACCAAAGTTTATCCGTCAATCATGAAAAAGATGGATACACGTAATAATCTCCTGTCTTTTGATGATTGGCGCTACGAACACATTCTTCTTATTCTGATAAATGACATTGATGCTTTAGTTCATAGGAAAAGCTATTCCTTTCACCATTTTTTTAAAATCAAAGTTCATCCATCAAAGGAGAATGTGCTTATGGTGCCAAATCATGAAAAGAAAGGAGATTATTACGTAAATCCATTTTATCCCAATTGATAGATGAACTTTGATTCTAAAAAATGGTGGGAAGTGAAGTTTTTCTCATGAAACCAAAGCATCAATTCATTTGTCCCAATTAGTTGAACGAGCTTATGGTACCCAATCATGAGAAAAAAGATGATTGTTTTTTCAACCCATGTTTATCCCAATTGAAAGATGGACTTTAATTCTAAATATGGTAGAAAGAGAAGTTTTTCTTATGAAACCAAAGCATCAATATCATTTATCCCAAAGAGGACAAAATGTTTAGGGTGCCCAATCTTAAAAAAAAAAAGAAAATTATAATGTGAATCCATGTTCATCCCAATTGATAGATGAGCTTTGATTTTAAAAAATGGTGGGAAATAAAGTTTTTTCTATGGAACCAAAGCATCAACTCATTTAATCCCAATAAGGAGAATGAATTGGTGGTGCCTAATCAATAAAAGCAAGGAGATTATTATGTGAAATCATGTTCATCCCCATTGAAAGATGAACTTTAATTCTAAATGTGGTAGAAAGATAAGTTTTTCTTGTGAAACCAAAGCATCAATATCATTTATTCCAATGAATAGAATTTTGTTTATGGTGCCCAATCGTGAAGAAAAAGGAGATTATTATGTGAATCCATGTTTATCCCCATTAAAAGAAGAACATTAATTCTAAATATGGTAGAAAGAGATATTTTTCTTATGAAACCAAAGCATCAATATCATTTATCCCAATGAGGAGAATGTGCTTATGATGCCAAATCATGAAAAGAAACGAGATTATTATGTAAATCCATTTTATCCCAATTGATAGATGAACTTTGATTCTAAAAAATGGTGGAAAGTGAAGTTTTTCTCATGAAACCAAAGTATCAATTCATTTATCCCAATCAGTAGAACAAGCTTATGGTACCCAATCATGAGAAACAAGATGATTGTTTTTTCAACCCATGTTTATCCCAATTGAAATATGAACTTCAGTTCTAAATATGGTAGAAAGAGAAGTTTTTCTTATGAAACCAAAGCATTAATATCATTTATCCTAATAAGGAGAATGTGTTTATGGTGCCTAACCATGAAATAAAAAGAGATTATTACGTGAATCCATGTTTATCCCCATTGATAAACGAACTTTAATTCTAGAAAATATTAAGAAGTGAAATTTTTCTTATAAAACTAGAGCAACAATATCATTTATCCCAATATGGAGAATGTGTTTATGGTATACAATCATGAAAAAAAAAAGATTATTACATGAATCCATGTTTATCCTAACTGGCAGACAATCTTTTATTCTAAAAAATAGTGGGAAGTGATGCTTTTCTTATGAAACCAAAGCATCAGTTCATTTATCCCAATGAGTAAAATGAGCTTATAGTACCTAATCAAGAAAGGAAAGGAATTATTAGGTAAATTCATATTTATCCTTATTGAAAGATAGACTTTAATTCTTAAAATAGTAAAAAGCTAAGTTTTTCGTATGAAAGCAAAGCATCAATATCATTTGCCCAATGAGAAGAATGTGTTTATGGTGCCTAATCATGAAAAAACAGAGATTATTATGTGAATTCGTATTTATCCCAATTGAAATAAAAGCTTTAATTCTAAAAATCATAAAAAGTGATGTATTTCTTAGAAAACCAAAGCATCAATATCATTTATCCCGATAAGGAGAATGTATTTATGGTGCCCAATCATGAAAAGAAAGGAGATTATTACGTGAATCCACGTTTATCCTAATTAATAGATGAACTTTGATTTTAAAAAATGGTGGAAAGTGAAGCTTTTCTTATGAAACCAAAGTATCACTTTATTTGTCCTAATGAGTAGAACGAGCTTATGGTACCTTATCATGAAAAGAAAGTAGATTGTTATATGAATCTGTGTTTGTCCTAGTTGAAAAACAAACTTTGTTTCTAAAAAATGGCTTGAAAAATGCTTTTCTTATGAAACCAACGCATCAACGACATATATCCCAAAGAGGATAAAGTGTGTATTGTTCCTTATCATGAAAACAAAGGATATTAATACATGAATTCAAGCTTATCCCAATTGATAGATGAACTTTGACTTTAAAAAATGACGAGAAATGTAGTTTTTCGTATGAAACAAAAGCATCAATTCATTAATTGCAATAAAGAGAATGACTTTGTGGTGCCTAATCATTAAAAGAAAAGAGATTGTTATGCGAATCTATATTTATCCCAATTGAAAGAAGAACTTTAATTCTAAAAATGGTATAAAAAGAAGTTTTTCTAGGAAACCAGAGCATCAATATCATTTATCCCAATAAGGAAAATGTGTTTATGGCACTAAATCATGAAAGAAAGGAGATTATTACATGAATCCACATTCATCCCAACTAATAGATGAACTTTGATTCTAAAAAATGGTGGGAAGTGAAATTTTTTTTATGAAACCAAAGCATCAATTCATTTGTCCTAAAGACTAGAACGAGCTTATGGCACCTAATCATGAAAAGAAAGATGATTGTTTTGTGAATCCATGTTCATCCTAATTGAAAAGCAAACTTTAATTCTAAAAATGGTAGAAAAAGAAGTTTTTCCTATGAAAGCAAAGCAAGAATATCATTTGTCCCAATGAGGAGAATATGTTTATGGTGCCCAATCATGAAAAGAAAGAGATTATGATATGAATCCATATTTATCCTAACTAAAATAAAAACTTTAATTTTAAAAATGGTAGAAAAAAAAGTTTTTCTTATGAAACCAAACCATCAATATCATTTATCCTAATGAGAAAAATGTGTTTATGGTGCCCCATCATAAAAAGAAAGGAGATTATTATGTGAATCATGTTTATCTTAATTGAAAAAAGCATTTTAAATCTAAAAATGGTAGAAAGAGAAGTTTTTCCTATGAAACCAAAGCATCAATATCATTTTTCCCAATAAGGAGAATGTTTTTATGTTGCCCAGTCATGAAAAAAAAAGAGATTATTATGTGAATCCTTATTTATCCTAACTAAAATAAAACTTTAATTTTAAAAATGGTAGAAAGAGAAGTTTTTCTTATGAAACCAAAGCATCGATGTCATTTATCCCAATGAAGAGAATGTGTTTATGGTGCCCAATTATGAAAGGAAAGGAGATTCTCACATGAATCCATATTTATCTTAATTGATACATGAACTTTGATTCTAAAAAATGATGGGAAGTGGTGTTTTTTTATGAAACCAAAGCATCAGTTCATTTATGCCAATGAGGAGAAATAATTTGTAGTGCCCAATCATTAAAAAAGAAAGAGCTTAATATTTGAATCCGTGTTTATCCTAACTAAAAGGTAAACTTTAATTCTAAAAATGGTAGAAAGAGAAGTTTTTCTTATGAAATCAAAGCATCAATACCATTTATTGCTAAGAGGATAATGATTTTATGGTTTCTTATCATGAAAACAAAGAAGATTATTACGTGTATCCATGTTTATCGCATTTGATAAATGAACTTTGATTCTAAAAAATGGTGAGAAGTGATGTTTTTCTTATTAAACCAAAGCATCAACTTGTTTATCTCAAAAAGAATGAATTTGTGGAGCCCAATCATTAAAAAAAAGGAGATTATTATTTGAATCCGCATTTATCTCAATTGAAAGACAAACTCTAATTCTAAAAATGGTTGAAAGATAAGTTTTTTGTAAGAGACCCAAGTATCAATATCATTTATGCTAATGAGGAGAGTGTGTTTATGGTGCCTAATCATGAAATGAAAGCAAATTATTATGTGAATCCTTGTTTACCTAAATTGACAGACGAACTTTAATTCTATATGGTAGAAAAAGAAGTTTTTCTTATGAAACCAAAACATTAATATCATTTATCCCAATGAGAAAAATGTGTTTATGGTGCCCAATCATAAAAAAAAGGAGGTTATTATGTGAATCCATCTTTATCCTAATTGAAAGAAGAACTTTAATTCTATAAATAGTAAAAAAAGAAGCTTTTCTTAGAAAATCAAAGCATCAATATCATTTATCCCAATGAGGAGAAAGTTTTTATGGTACCTAATCATGAAAAGAAAAGAGATTATTATGTGAATCCATGTTTATTCTAATTGACAGATGGACTTTGATTTTAAAAAATGGTTGGAAGTGATTTTTTTTCTTATGAAACTAAGCATCAATTCATCTATCCCAAAGAGTAGAACAAGTTTAAGGCACCCAATCAGGAAAAGAAAGGAGATTACTATGGGAATCCATGTTTATCCCCTTTGAAAGACGAACTTCAATTCTAAAAATGGTAGAAAAATTAGTTTCTCTTATGAAACCTTATAAAACCAAAGCATTAATATCATTTATCCTAATAAGGAGAATGTGTTTATGTGCCCAATCATGAAAAGAAAGGAGATTATTACATGAATCCATGTTTATCCTTATTGATAGACAAATGTTGTTTCTAAAAAGTGGTAGGAAGTGAAGTTTTTCTTATAAAACCAAAATATCAATATCATTTATCCCAAAGAGGAGTATGTTCTTATGGTGCCCAATCAGGAAAGGAAAGAGATTATTACATGAATCTATATTTATCTTAGTTGATAGATAAACTTTGATTCTAAAATATGATGAGAAGTGGTGTTTTTCTTATTAAAACAAACCATTACTTCATTTATCCCAATGAGTGGAATGAGCTTAATGCAACCAATTACGAAAAGAAGTGAGATTATTATGTGAATCCATGTTTACGCCTATTGAAAGATGAACATCAATTCTTAAAATGGTAGAAAGACAAGTTTTTCTTATGAAACCAAAACATCAATATCATTTATCCTAATGAGAAGACTATGTTTATGGTGCCCAATCATGAAAAGAAAAGAGATTATTACGTAAATCCTTATTTGTCCTATTGAAAGAAGAACTTTAATTCTAAAAATGGTAGAAAAAGATGTTTTTCTTAGGAAACCAAAGCATCAATATCATTTTTCCCAATAAGAAGAATATGTTTATGGCGTCTAATCACGAAAAGAAAGATGATTATTATGTGAATCCGTGTTTATCCCAAGTAAAGTTTTTTTTTATGAAACCAAACCATCAATTCATTTGTCCTAATGAGTAGAACGAGCTTATGGTACCCAATCATGAAAAAAAATGATTGTTTTGTGAATCCATGTTTATCCTAATTGAAAGAAGAACTTTAATTCTAAAAATAGTAGAAAAAGAAGTTTTTTTATGAAACCAAAGCATCAATATCATTTATCCCAATGAGGAGAATGTGTTTATAGTGCCCAATCAAGAAAAAAAATTATTATGTCAATCCATGTTTATCCCAATTGATAGATGAACTTTGATTTTAAAAAATGGTAGGATGTGAAGTTTTTTCTTATAAAACCAAAGCATTAGTTCATTTATCCCAATAAGTGGAACAAGCGTATGGGACCCATCATGAAAAGAAAAAAGATTATTATGTGAATCCATGTCTGTCCTAGTTGAAAGACGAACTTTGTCTCTAAAAAATGGTTTAAAAAAAAGCTTTTCTTATAAAACCAAAGCATCAATGCCATTTATCCTAAAAAGGATAATGAGTTTGTGGTTCCTTATCATGAAAACAAAAAAGATTGTTACGTGAATCCATGCTTATCCTAATTGATAGGCAAACTTTGATTCTAAAAATGGTAGGAAGTAAGTTTTTCATATGAAACAAAAGCATGAATTCATTTGTCCCAATAAGGAGAATGAATTTGTGGTGCCCAATCATTAAAAGAAAAAAAAGATTATTACATAAATTCGTGTTTATCCCAATTGACAGATGAAGTTTAATTCTAAAAATTATGGAAAGAGAAAGTTTTCTTACAAAACCAAAACATCAATATCATTTATCCCAAAGAGGAGAAAGTGTTTATGGTGCCTACTCTAGAAAAAAAAGGAAATTATAATGTGAATCCTTGTTTATCCTAATTGATAGACGAGCTTTGATTCTAAAAAATGGTAGGAAATGAAGCTTTTCTTATGAAACCAAAGCATCAATTCATTTATCCCAACAAGGAGAATGAATTGGTGGTGCCCAATCAATAAAAGAAAGGAGGTTATTCTGCGAATGCAAGTTTATCCCTATTGAAAGATGAACTTCAATTCTAAATATGGTAGAAAGACAAGTTTTTCTTGTGAAACCAAGGAATCAATATCATTTATCCCAATAATATAATTTGTTTATGGTGCCCAACTATGAAGGGAAAGGAGATTATTATGTGAATTCATGTTTATCCTAATCGAAAAAAATAGTAATTCTAAATATGGTAGAAAGAGATGTTTTTCTTATGAAACCAAAGCGTTAATATCATTTATCCCAAAGAGGAGAATGTGTTTATGATGCCCAATCATGAAAAAAAAAGAGATTATTACGTGAATCCATATTTATCCCAATTGATAGATGAACTTTGAATCTAAAAATGGTAGGAAGTGAAGTTTTTCTTATAAAACCAAAGCATCAATTATTTGTCACAATGAGTAAAACGAGCTTATGGTACCCAATCATGAGATGAAAGATGATTGTTTTTTGAATCCACGTTTATCCTAATTATAGGACAAGCTTAAATTCTTAATACGGTAGAAAGAGAAGTTTTTCTTATAAAGCCAAAGCACCAATATCATTTATCCCAACGAGGAGAATGTGTTTATAGTGCCCAGTCATGAAATGAAAGTAGATTATTATCTGAATCCATGTTTATCCCTATTAATAGATGAACTTTGATTTTAGAAAATGGTGGGAAGTAAAGTTTTTCTTATAAAACCAAAGCCTTAATATCATTTACTCCAATGTGGAGAATGTGTTAATAATACCCAATCATGAAAAGAAACGAGATTATTATGTGAATTCGTGTTTATCCTAACTGACTAATAGTCTTTGATTCTAAAAAATAGTGGGAAGTGATGCTTTTCTCATGAAACTAAAGCATCAGTTCATTTATCCCAATGAGTAAAATGACCTTATGGTACCCAATCAGGAAAAAAAAGAGAGATTATTATGTAAATCCATTTTTATCCCCATTGAAAGACGAACTTCAATTCTTAAAATAGTAGAAAATGAAGTTTTTCTTATCAAAGCAAAGCATTAATATCATTTGTCCCAATGAGTAGAACGTGTTTATGGTGCCTAATCATGAAAAAAAAATAGATTATTACGTGAATCCATATTTATCCCAATTGAAATAAAAACTTTAATTCTAAAAATTATAGAAAGAGAAGTTTTCTTAGGAAACCAAAGCATCAATATCATTTATCCCAACAAGGAGAATGTGTTTATGGTGCCTAATCATGAAAAAAAAAAGAGATTATTACATGAATCCACGTTTATCCTAATTAATAGATAAACTTTCATTCTAAAAAATAGTGGAAAATGAAGTTTTTCTTATGAAACCAAAATACCACTTCATTTATCCCAATGAGTAGAATGAGCTTATGGAACCTAATCATGAAAAGAATGAAGATTGTTATGTGAATTCGTGTTTGTCCTAGTTGAAAGACAAACTCTGTTTCTAAAAAATGGCTTGAAAAAAGCTTTTCTTATGAAACCAACGCATCAACATCATTTATTCCAAAGAGGATAATGTGTTTCTGGTTTCTTATCATGAAAACAAAGGAGATTATTATGTGAATCCAAGCTTATCCCAATTGATAGATGAAGTTTGACTCTAAAATGGTGGGAAGTGTAGTTTTTTGTATGAAACAAAAGCATCAGTTCATTTATTCTAATAAAGAGAATGAATCTATGGCGCCTAATCATTAAAAGAAATGAGATTGTTACGCGAATCTGTATTTATCCTAATTGAAAGAAGAACTTTAATTCTAAAAATAGTGCAAAAAAAGTTTTTCTTTGGAAACCAAAGCATCAATATCATTTATCCGAACAAGGAGAATGTTTTTATGATGCCCTCCATGAAAAAAAAAAGATGATTATTACATGAATCCACATTTATCCCAATTAATAGACAAACTTTGGCTTAAAAAAATGGCAGGAAGTGAAGTTTTTTATGAAACGAAAGCATCAATTCATTTGTCGCAATGAGTAGAATGAGCTTATGGTACCCAATCATGAGAAAAAAGATGATTATTTTTTGAATCCATATTTATCCCAATTAAAAGATGAACTTCAATTCTAAATATGGTAGAAAGAGAAGTTCTTCTTTTGAAATCAAAGCACCAATACCATTTATCGCAGCGATGAGAATGTGTTTATTATGCCCAATCATGAAATAAAAAGAGATTTATTACGTGAATCCTTGTGTATCTCTATTGATAGATGAAATTTGATTCTAGAAAATGTTAGGAAGTGAAGTTTTTCTTATAAAACCAGAGCATCAATATCGTTTACCCCAATCTAAAGAATCTGTTCATGGTACCCAATCATGAAAAGAAAAGAGATTGTTACCTGAATCCATATTTATCCTAACTGGCAGACAATCTTTGATTCCAAAAAATAGTGGGAAGTGATGCTTTACTAATGAAACTAAAGCATCAGTTCTTTTATCCCAGTGAGTAAAATGATCTTATGGTACCCAATCAGTAAAAAAAAGGAGCTTATTATGTAAATCCATGTTTATTCCTATCGAAAGATGGATTTCAATTCTTAAAATAGTAGAAAGATAAGTTTTTCTTATGAAAGCAAAGCATCAATTTCATTTGCCCAATGAGGAGGATGTGTTTATGGTGCCCAATGATGAAAAGAAAGGAGATTATTATATGAATCCATATTTATCCTAATTGAAATAAAAGCTTTAATTCTAAAAATCGTAGAAGAAGATGTTTTTCTTAGGAAACCAAAGCATCAATATCATTTATCCCGATAAGGAGAATGTGTTTACGGTGCCCAATCATGAAAAAAAAGGAGATTATTACGTGAATCCACATTTATCCCAATTAATAGACAAACTTTGGTTTTAAAAAATGGTAGGAAGTGAAGTTTTTTTATGAAACGAAAGCATCAATTCATTTGTCGCAATGAGTAGAACAAGCTTATGGTACCCAATCATAAAAAGAAAGATGATTGTTTTTTGAATCCACATTTATCCCAATTGAAAGATGAACTTTAATTCTAAATATGGTAGAAAGAGTAGCTCTTCTTTTGAAACCAAAGCACCAATACCATTTATTGCAGCGAAGAGAATGTGTTTATTATGCCCAATCATGAAATAAAAAGAGATTATTATGTGAATCCTTGTGTATCTCTATTGATAGACGAACTTTGAATCTAGAAAATGTTAGGAAGTGAAGTTTTTCTTATAAAACCAGAGCATCAATATCATTTACCCCAATATAGAGAATGTGTTCATGGTACCTAATCACGAAAAGAAAAGAGATTATTACCTGAATCCATGTTTATCCTAACTGGCAGACAATCTTTGATTCCAAAAAATAGTGGGAAGTGATGCTTTTCTCATGAAACT
>JBBYHO010527464.1:0-17116 GCA_038382025.1 Adansonia gregorii | reverse complement strand
CAATATATTTAAATAAAATAGGCCAAAATAAAATAATTGAATATGCATGTGAGCTTTATTTTATCTAATATATATATATATATATATATTTTTATGCATGATCTTAAATTAAATAATTTATGATCCAATATAATTAAATAAAATAATTAAATATGCACATGGGTCCTATTTCATTTAATATATATTTCTCATAAGGCTTGGTATTTAAATTAAATAATTTATGACCTAATATAATTAAATAAAATAGGCCTAAATAAAATAATTAAATATGCGCGTGAGCCTTATTTTATTTAATATATATTTCTTAAGGCTTGATCTTAAATTAAATAATTTACATCCTTACTTTAGCTAGGAATGATGTGGATTAGATATGAGCTTGCATGAATGACCTCAATGATGCCTTGAATGATGGCTTCTGATGCTTCGAATTTAGCCTGCATGAAATAGGATGTCTAAAGTTGCCTCTCTTTGGCTGTTGCTGAGCATCGAGAATAGGGCAAAGATAAAATAGACACTATTTTGTTTGGGGTATAACATTGCCCCTAAGTGCCTACTAAAAAAATGAAGATTTAGTTACTACTATGCTAAAATAAGTAGAGTATGTTAGTTACGGTCTTGACTAATAAAAAAATTTCAATAGGTTTTGTAGGGTTTAACCTCTCTACTAGGTTTGTAATTTCCTAGGTTTGACCCCCCCATAGGTGCCAACTAGTGTATGCTTTGAATCGATTGGTGTCCAGCTCTTTATGGACTGAATTAGGTATGTTTTAGCTCTTTGTGGACTGACTCAATAAGTTTCCAAATCTTTAAGGACTAAAAGAAAAAAGGTGTCCTGCTCTTTGAAGATTAAGAAAGGAAAAAGTGTGTCTGCCCTTTGAAGACTAAAAGAAAAAAGGCGTCCTGTTGTTTAAGGAGTAAAAGAAAAAAATGGTGTCTAACTTTTTGTGGACTAAAAGGAAAAAAAGGGCGTCCTACTCTTTGAGGACTGAAAAGAAAAAAAATGTTATACTTTTTTAGGACTAAAAGGAAAAATGTGTCTAACTTTTGAAGACTAAAAGAAAAAAATGTCTTACTCTTTGAAAACTAAAAAGAAAAAAGATGTCTTGCTTTTTGTAGACTAAGAGTTAAAAAAGGTGCCCTGCTCTTTAAAGACTAAACGAAAAAAGGTGTCTTGTTCTTTAAGGACTAAAAAAGAAAAAAAAAGTATCCATCTCCTTGTGAACTAAAAGAAAAAGAAGCATCCAGCTCTTTTTAGACTAAAATAAGTGACTCTAGGTATTTTACCTAGAGCCTTTTGCGTTTTTCAAAGACAGGAATATGTATTTGAGATCTTTTACAAGTTTTAGTTTTTTGAGTAGGAGTTCGTACGTAAAAGATGTTAATTGATGCATGAACAATGCATAAAGATGTAAACGCATGGTTAAGCGATGCAAAGGTGATAATTTTAAAAGCCTAATTTGACCAATGACTTTGGTGTTTTGAATTACCTTTCATCCTTGAGTGTCATTAGGTTTCCTATGTTTTAAGGTTTACCAATGTTCATAAGATTTTCTTTAAATGGTTGAGGTTATTTTTGAAAGTTGAGGTGACCTGTGATGCGTAAGAAAGTTCTTGAGTTTGATCGGTTCGTATTAATAGATTGACAGGCCTGGTAAACTGGTTCTTAGCATGCCTTGAAGGATGCACTTGATGGTCTAGATTGACAGATAGAATGTGGTTTTAAGGTAAAGGTCAAGGATCACTGATTTGGTTTTACCTTTTAGCGAAAAAAATTTTGGATCATATTTTCAAGAGGAGAATAATGATGTATGCTATGATATGAAGCCATAGCATAAACGCAATGTCATGCGGTGTAATGTGCAAATTGATAATGATGCCTATGTTTTAGTTGAAACCTCATGCACATGAAATAATGTACATGCATGTGAGGTAACATAATGTGTATGTCCATGAGTACGAAGGCGTGAGGATGCAAATGCCTATGAACGCGAACATCTGCAATCATGGATACCTTTGATTGCTACTAGATATAAATGGGAATATACATGAATATTTATGCTTATGTCTGAAAATTTACATAAATGTTGATGCTTGAAAGTGAATGCGCATAAGTGCGAAAGCATAGAATAAGAGTGCACATGAACACGTTTGTAGGCTAGAATGTATATAAGTACTAATGCCCATGAATAAGAATGTACATGGATGCAATGGTAGATAAGTGGGAATGCACGTGAATCTAGGCGCTCGAGAATAGAAATGGATATGAAGAAGAATGGACATAAGTGTAAATGAATGAAAGTGAATGCGTATAAGTGCAAATGCAAAGAATAGGGGTGCACATAAGTGTGCTTGTAGGTAAGTAAGAGTGCACGTGAAGGCAGATGCTCATGAATGAAAAGCATGTGAGTAATGATGCTCGTGAGCATAGCTACACGTGAGTACAATGGTTTGTTGGTGTGGATGTACAAGGCTAAAAATGAATCCTTGTGATCATGGGTCAACATAAATGAAAATGCATATAATTACAGATGAATAAGGGTATGGATACCCGTGAATGCAAACACCAAGACTAGCCATCATGTATATGTTATAGTTAATGAGGATGCAACTATGCTTGAAGTGAAGTGTATCTTGATGAATAATGCTTAAGTGCTTCAGTGAAGGATGCGTGTGAGTGATGACTAGGTAATTAACATTATTTGTGTCCATAAAGGGTGAAGAGGTAGGAACTATGGATGGTTCTCTTTTTTTTCTTTTAAATCTTGCCTAACCTTTCTTAAAGGTTTTTTTCTTCAAATTTAGAGGCATTCTAATTTAGCTTTGCCCCATGATTAGAAAAGCTTTTTGTCTTTCTTTGTTTATAGTGTTCATTTGATGAAAAGTCTTAAGTTGACATGATGTTCAAGTTTCTCGAAGACTCAGATCTATGGTTAGAATAAGGCAATTTATTTTTTAGTTAGATTAAAAGGACCAAAGAAGTTTTTGATTTGTTCAAAAAATTTTGAGGGCTGCCAAAATGGATTCCTTGTCCTCCTAGGCTCATGAATGAACTAGTCCTTATAAAACACGAATTCACTAGAAACCAAACAAATTTGGGATTCTTTTAAGCCTCCTATCATTGATGCTTTAACTAGTACCGGGATTAGCTATGACAAGTTCAGGGTTTTAAGGTTAAATAAAGGTGAGGATTTAGTTCAAAGAGTTGATCTTTCTAAAGATGCTGGTTTAAGATCTTAAGGTACTTTTGGGTGTTCTTAGATTTCTTTGGAATCATAGTTCCCTTGTCAACATCTCAATAATCAAATGAATGGCACCAAAAATTTTTTATTTTGCTCTAGACTGCTCATTTTTTAGTTTTCACCATCGAGCTTTAATCTTTCCATTATTGATTTTTTGGTTGATTGCATCATCATGCTTATTAAGAATGCTCAAAATTTATCAAAAGAATAGTTTTTCAAAAAATGGGTACATCAGTTTCACATGGCCATGCTTGATTGAAATAGATTTAGAGGATTGTAATGTAGGCTAGGGTTCATGGTTTTGAAAGAAAAGGTATAAAGGCCTAAATTTAGTGTATAAAGATAATTGGATCAAGAATCATTTCTCTTTATAAGGGTATCCATCCTTTTTGCTTTTAAGGTGTCATTGTTTCTTGATATTTAGTTTCCTCTTTTTTTTTTTTACTTTTTCTTTTGCTTTTGATTTTTGATTTTTGTTTTTTTTTTTTTGTATTTTCATTTTTGTTTTTTTCCTTCTCTTTTTGCTTTTTTGGAGGGAATCTTGGATTTTGGAAACTTGGTATATTCATACTTGCCCCTTAATATCGAGCAATTTCATAATTGTAGGTGGGATATCTACCCTCATGTCATTTAGAAAGGTTTTTTCTTTTCCCCCGATGTGGAGGGTGATCTTTGATCAAGGTTTCAATAAAGTGAATTTGTTAGGCTTTGAGAGAAATTTTCTAACTTGTGAAAGGATGATAAAAAATGGTTATTTTTCACCTAAAAAATAACTATGTAAACTGAATAATCATTCTTAGAAAAAAATTTCTTTAAAGATATTTTAAACTTAACACATGTTTTAATTCTTTTTTTTTTTGCTTTATATGCTTGTGTATGCCCCATTTTGGTTTGTCATTGATGAGGAATTATGTAATACTGAGGTGTAAATAGAAAAGAATATTTTCTGTTTGATGCTCAAGGTTTTACATTGACAAGGGATTTGATTTTGGGACATTGAAGTGATAGGGAAGAGCAAAAGGTAGTGACCATGGTCAGCCATTAAACATGCCTCAAGAAAGGCATTTGGTAAATAGTCTAGAGGTATAAAAATAAAAAAGGAAAATTAAGGAGAAAGGGTCGTGGCAGGGCCTAAAACATGCCTCGAGAAAGGATTTTAGTGCATAGTTTGAAGGTGTCAAAAAGGAGAACTATGAATAAAGGGTCATGCAAAACCCAAAACGTGCCTTAAAAAAAGCTTTTAGAGAACTAGTATTGAGATGTCGGGATGGAAGAAAAGAGATATGGTCCAAAGTTTTAGCAGGGACATAAGGTAGTTTGGTATTATTGGCCTAAAAAAGCTTTCGGGGCATGGTTTAATAGCTTAGGTTTTGGTTTGTTAAGAAGAATGTGGACTTTACTAGCACAATCCCGATACACATCAAATTATCGTCGATAGGATTCTTTAAGAAATATCAACTTTGCTTGATTTCCAAAAAAATAAAAAACTTTTGAAGGGTTGGTCTTTATTGCTCCTAGCCTAAGTCAGGCTTTTTTCTATTTGATGATTCTGGTATAGCCATGTGGGTATGGTTCATGGTACTAAAAACTAATTTCTTGAAGTTTTAGGTTTTTTGATTAACCAGTTTTATGCATGGAAAAGCTACAAAAAGAGGTAAAAATTGCAAGAATCAATAGTATTCTAGAGGCTTTAAATACCATGCTTTCATTAAATATATAATTCAAAATTGAACATGTTAATCTCATGAATATTACAATTCAAAGACAAAAGCTTTTTATATGAAGCATACAAGATTGTAATGCACATATTGCCCTAGGATCACACGTTAACTCTCTCAATCAATGAAGATCTAGTTCCCATGCTTTAATCAATTGCTGCACTTTTCTCTTCAAAGCCTCATATTCTTCTATGGAATGTCTCACACACCTAACATGGTAACCACGAGCAATGGTGGTGTCATGCCCCTTTGGATTCGGTAGCTCCATAAGCTCAGAGTCAATAGGTGAAATCAACTGATCTTGAATGAGTTTGGTAAGCAACTTAATGCAAGATACGAGGTCAGCTTTTTAGAAGTCATATCTCTGCTGCCTCCCTATCTTTTCTAATTATTCCTTAGTCCCTTTTATTGTTGACAAGCTCGATTGAAGTCATGGGGAATGAGCAATGCATTAGGACAGATGCTTGTGGGTCAATGTTTGAGTAAAGATTTGATGTGATGTGCTCCAATTTGGGTGAACCATTTGGCTTGCAGTGTATAAATGGTAGGGACTAGGTTTAGGGCATAAGTTTGAACCAACTTGCGACTAGCTATCATTGCTGACCATATCCATTTTTCTTTTTGTTCATAGATTTTATGATACTGATGCAAAGAAATGGTTAGGAGTTGGCAAGAGGGCATTCTTCGTTAAAGAATAGGTTAGCCGGTAATGGCATGGGGCTATGATGGTAGACATCAAATATTGGCTGGAGTGTGGAATCAGAAAGCTCTACATAGGTCACCTCATGTTTGACAAATTATGCCTCTGCCTTTGACATGGGCAAAGGTGATGGTGACTTGTGGAGGTAATGTGCCTTCAGTTTATAACGATTTGAGATCATCCTTATTAGTTCTAAGAGTTACCACTTCATTTCCTATTTATTTTGACTAACCCTTTAATAATTTTTTCCAAGGTACTAACACACACCTTTAATAGATGTATCGTGCTTTGACTCGTTTGGCCAATTATGGATGATGATGCCCTTTTAGTGGAATCCTTTTTGATCTTAAAAAATTGATAATTGTTCCCATTATTTTTACAAATTATCCTTTCAGTTCTTAAAATCATGCCCTTAATTTCTCTTGGATGCTTTCCAAAGCATTGACTCATGTTTTTAACTAATCCTTCATGTTATACCCCAATAGATTGCCAAGAAATAATGACTAAGGATATAAGATATGACATGGTAAGGATGTTTGTCTACACATGTGAGACCTAAAATGGTATGAATGTTATGGAAGGATGTATGAATAGGTAAATATAATTGAGTGCAATGAAGATGCTAATCTAAGGTATGAGAAAATGACATGAGCCTGAGAAAGTTGTTACATAAATCTATCTTTAAGTTTGCAAAGAGTACAAGGAATGTTCATGGAACACATGAAATGCACCATTTCACGTACCTAGTACGCTGGCCATGGTAATGCAGCACTTGATGGGAAAGAGGTCTATATGAATGGATGAATTATGCCTAGAGCTTAAGCATTATGGTGTTCATTCACCATTGCCCCAAATCGGTTGTCTTTACATATTTGATGCAAGAAATGATGCATGTAACATGAACATGAAAGACAATAAAGAAGTGAAAGATAAAGGAATACTTAATTAAGATAGAAGAAGGAAATGAAAATAAATCATAGAAATTGCCCTCATAATCGGCGTCATGATGCCTTAAGGCGAACACAGAAGGCCACGAGTAGTGTCGCTCACCTGACAAATCTAAATTGGTGCAAATAGTATAAAAGTGTGTCTGAATTAAAAATATCCCTACGATGTTTCATCAGGGTGGAAATTAACACTTAAGAGAGTGACAGTCCCCTTGCCACTGTCTAGTAAGAAACTAATGTCAAGCCATTGCTTGGACAGCATGGCAGCTTATTAAGATTATCAGTGTCATAGGCAATGATGTTTGCTTATCATTATTTAGTATTAGGCAGGCATTAAGCCATTTATCAAATAGCGTTACGACTTACTTAGGCAAATTTTGTTCCTTATGAGGTAATATAGGGCCTCATAAAGGATCCTAAGTGACAACATTTGAATGTTATCTCTTGTGAAACAAAAAAAAAACCATTAGCCATCAGTCGAATAATGTAACAACATATTCAGATGAGTTTTGCTCTTTAGGAGATGATACAAAGCCTTGAAAGGGATGCAAAGTGACAACATTTGAATGTTATCACTTATGAAAGGACACGAAAGCATTAGTCGTTGATCGAACAGCATAGCAGCATGCCTCAATAGTATTACTACAATGGATAACATGATCCGAGGTAGGAGAGAAGGCATTATGACAATGTTCGTTCATTATCACTTATGCAACAAAGAAATGATAAAAGAAAGTAATAGGTTAGAAGTGTCTCCCCAAGTGGCTTATTCTTCAGGTCAACCTGGTAGTACTTTGATATGGCTTAACATAGTTTAGCTTTTATGGCTGACTCTATGGGTTTAAGTTGACTCTAGAAGTTCCCAAATCACTCATTCATCCTATAGGGACAATCAAGGCACCCTGATTTTAGGCCTATTGCAAGTTTGATGGAATGGGTTCAATTAGGGTAGATGTATTTTGCTATGCCATATAGATGAAAAGGATATTATAAGAGCATAAGTATTTCACACCCTGAAAGTTATTGCTAGCCCATGAGTAAAAAAAAAGATATCATGGAGAACAGTTTGCTAACTTCCACCTAATAAAAGTTTTATTCTCTTTCTAAGAAAAGAATACCGAAAGTCTAATGCGATGTAAGTGCATAGTGTGTGTCAGGGAAAAAATCAAACTTTTTTGTTCACTCTTTATTACCGTTTTAAAGAAATTGTCATATTTTTCTGTTTTCTTATTTTTTTTCTTTTGGATAGTAGAAAAGAACCCTAACAATTATGAAAAGCACAAAAGCACGATAGTAATGAGAAATAAATATCATTTACAAAATAGATGAACAAAGGAGATTATAAAAAAAATAACAACTAAAATTAAAGGAAACCAAGAATCATGATAAAATTTGGCTAGTTACAGGGTTGACTCTCTAAATAAAGTCCTCAGTAGAGTCACCAAGCTATAGCAACGTGCTTTCCCACACATATATGTGATGATGCTATGGCTAAAATGAAAGAGAAGTAGGGCTTGCCTTTGGATCATCCCTTGATCAGGATTTGAATTAGGTGTGGTAAGAAGAAAGTCGAAGGGAGGACCGTCAATGAATCACTTGTCCAAGCGATCTTGAGCAACCATTGCAAAATGGCCTTGACTTAAATTTGCCATAAACCATTTTGTGTTAGGTATGATCAGATATGTATTAAACCCTACGATTTTTGGTTACAAAATGTCCAACATTGATTTTATGGACTGCATATACCAGAGTTTGCCTTTAAGGGTTCGGGAGTTAGTTACGTATGGGAAAAGATTAGCACCCCTATGATGCCTAAATTGGTACCATCCAGCTAGAAATTATCAAAGTCTCGATTTTGCTTGATTTTTCTTGCTATCATTATTTATGTGTAATCCCCTAATTATGAATGCGATTTTTTTGTAAATATTGGATTCGAGCCTTTATAATAAAAGTTTGATTAATATATCTCTATGCAACTCAAGAAGGATAAGAAGCATAGAGCATTTAGTAAAACGAGGTTCGGATTGATTTGGAAAAGGATACTCTATGTTGAGCATTGAAGGGATATTGATGTAAAACATTGCCTTGGGTTTACATGAATGCCAATCAACCTGAAAAAGAGAAACGGGTTAGTAAGGCATAAATGAACATAATAAAAATTACATTAAAGAAGAATAAATGGAAACACAAAGAAAGGATAGTCGGGATGTATCTCATAATTAACTTCAGTTATTGAGGAATAACTAAATTAACAATATGGAGACTTGTTTGAACTCGATAGCCATCTTAAGTGTAAAAAGGTTGATTAAAGGTTCGGGGAAGCTTAAAAGAAGGAAAACTTTAATTGTTTATGTATTTTGAAAAAGAAGGGTTGGAGTATTCTCTTGGAGAAAACAAGATTAGAAAATCACCTCAAAAAGACAAAATTGAAAAATCCCTTCAAAAAAGTGGGCTTAGGGCACTAAAAAATGGCTTAGAGTAATTCTTTGGAAAGAAATAGGTTTAGTGATTTTTGAAAATCGAAAATTTTGAGATTTTTGAAGAAAATAAATTTTAAAATGAAAAATATTTTAAATTAAGAATGAAAATTAATTTTGGAAACAATTTTGAGTTTTGATTTAAGCTTAAAAGGACCTATGTCGTGATTCACAAGTCCGTGGAGACAATTATTGACTATATTTTGAGTCATTCGAAGGACTAAAAATGTTGGCCTAGGAAAATCCAAGCAATTTTCCCAAGTTTAGTAAGTACAAGGGATATGATTGCACTTTCCACCTTCCCGAATTCATTTTAGGTTGATTTGATGGTTTCTAGTGACAAATGAGATACCTTGGAAAGGTATCTTGATAAAAACTAATGTAAAAATATTCCAAAAATCCAATAAAATTGCTTTGCAGGTAGAATTAATTTTTGGAACCAAGTCTGAGTCACTATTGATAGGAAGCACTAGAAAAAAGGGTAATGAACTTCAAAAAATTGTACCCAACTCATTTGGAGTTGTTAGATTGCAAGCAATACCTTTTCGAAAAGGAAATTTTATGAACGCTTCAAGAAAAATGTTTAAAAAATCTGAAAAAATATTTGAAGGATTAAATTAGTCAAACAAAATATGAATCGCTGATTCTAAGGGTTCCAGATAGTGATGGCTCAAAAAATAATAACTTTCATATCTAGAGTGATCTTGGGGCAAACAAGATCTCATTGTAAAGGTAATTTGAAGCCCTCTTAGGGAAAAATGCTAGAAAATTCCAAAAGTAATTTTTTAATTTTAGGTAACCATGTTGCTAGTACTGAAACAGAGGTTTCTTTGGGTTTAGGCTTTTGTACTCACATGCTAATGTGTCGAACATGTGATTGTCCAATAACTGAGATCCATGGTAGTGGAATAACAAATCTAGCTCCCAATCCCATATAGTTGGTTGCTAAATCATCCGCTATCCATGCCAAAAGTCATGGTAGGCTTGAAATAAAGCTTAAAATAAACATTTGTAAACATTTTTAATTTTTGATTAAAAACAAAATTTATTTGGCCCAATTAGGCCATGATTCCAAACATTTATACTTGATATATCCCAAGATTAGAGCAGCAATATATTAAAAATATTAAATCCATGATAATCCAAATTAATTAAGGTTGGCATAGACTTAACTTAGGTTTAGTTTTCAAAAATAACATAAACACTCATCAAGCAAGCATTGCAAAGAAGCATTTTTACAAGCACATGATAAACTAAAAATATCATTATCGTCCTAATTGCAAATACGAGAGCAAGTATCATCAGAAGACATTTTTTTGAGCAAATCATGTTCAAAATGAAAACCACCTTAAATAATGGTTATGAAATGCTAGATAAACATTTATAAAGTATGAATCGTGAGACATAATATCATAACATCAAAGCAGGGGCTGTTGAAAGCATCTAAAGAAAAAAATGCAATTTTTAATCATTCAAGCAATATTAAACTACCATCAAAGCAACATGAAATCAAATACCATCAAGAAAAATGCATGATTTCCTTAGGTGCGTTATGAATACCATGAAATGGATCATTAAGATAACATGAAAATAAAATGAAGGTGTAAAGAAATAATAAAGAGGGAAATGAATATACCAATAAAAGCTTGAATCCTTGTGCTTTCTCATTTTCTTCAGCCGTCACGTGCTAGGCCACTTAGCCTTCAATTTTTTTATGGTGGCTGACGTGCAAAAGAATTACTTAAGGCTATCGAGATGGCGTGAAGATGCCATCCCTTTGGTGGTTGAACGTGAGGGGGATCTAATTTTTGTTTTATTATTATTGTTGTTAGTGGCTGAATTTTTCTTAGAGAAGCTTACGTTGTGCATGAGCTGAAGCATTTTCTTCATCTCTTTTTTTCTCATTTTATCATGTCCCATCTAATGGCTGATCCCACTCTTTTTTTTTTCTTTTCTTTTTTTTCCTTTTTTGTAAAAGCAAAAAGTGTTGCTTATAAATAGTGATGAGATAGCTAAAAAAATTCAAGGCAAGGGGTTAATTTTATGCACTATCTCACCAAAATGATGAGTCATAGTATATTAAGATGTGTTTTTAAATTTTAAGTGGTCCAAGTATTAATATTTGAATACCAATTAATCACTAAAGCTCCAAATTGTCTTTTGAAAATCACTTTTTGTTATGAAATACCCCGTTGCTAAGCTAATTGAGTCTTTAAAAAAAATCATTAACTTAATCCAATAAGTCCAAAATTAATACAAATAACGAACATATTGAATCAAAATAATTTTGATAAGACCTATTAAGAATTTTAAAATATTTGAAAAGATAATCTAGTACAATCAAATAAAATAAGCCTAAATAAAATGATGGGGATTAGACATGAGCTTGTATGAATGATCTCAATGGTTCCTTAGATGATGGCTTTTGATGCTTCAAACGTTGGCTCGGATGAAATAAACTGTCTAGAAAATGGATCATGCAATAGTGAATCGATAGTTAAGGCAGTCAACCTAAAGTCAAGAACGAGATGAATTGCTTCCTTCTAGTTGAATTCAAAGCTGAGGAGATACAAATTGTTGTCAAGCAAATGCAACCTACAAAATCCCTTAGGTCTGATGGTATGACTGCACTTTTTTTTTTAAAAAAAATAGTATATTATAGAGCATGATATTGCCATTATGTGTTTTTAGTTTTTAAATGGCCATTTTGATACTTATGATTAAAATCACACTTACATTTTCTTGATTCCAAAAACAAAAAACCAACAAAATATATTCTAATTCAAACCTATTACCGTTCATAATAAGGCCTATAAGATTATGGCAATGATGTAAGTTGATAGGATGAAAAAAGTGTTGCCTACTTGAATTAGTGAAAATCAAAATGCTTTTATCTTGAGTAGATAGATTATTGAAAATGTTCTTATTGCTTATGAGTTAATTTATACTTTAAAGCTTAATAAGTATGGGAAGAAAGGTAGCATTGCACTCAGTTAGATATAAGTAAAGAATATGATAGGGTGGGATAGCTTTTTTTTGAAAGCCATTATGTACAGACTTGGTTTTATTGGCAGTTGGCTTGATTTATTAATGAATTATGTCACTTCAATCCCTTTTCTATGCTTTGGAATGGTGGGATCTTAAATGGTATTACCCTTAACAGAGGACTCTACCAAAGAGATCCCTAATAACCCTATTTGTTTCTATTATGTATAGAAAGGCTACAAAGGCACAAATTCGTAAAGAGTTACATGGAGCTCGAGGAAGTAGATTTGGTCCTCGAAATAACCAGCTTTTTTTTTTCATAAATAATAGCTTGTTTGCTAATGCAAGTGAAAGAGAAAGTGAAAAGTTGAAGAGCTTGCTAAAGACATATAAGGAATGCATGGGGCAACTAACAAAATTTGAAAAATTGTTTCTTCATTTTCAGTCCGAATATAACAACTGATGAAAAAATGGATACCAAAAATCTTGAAAAATACCTAAGGTTGCTAACATTTGTTGGGAAGGGTAAGAGAAAAACATTCACAGAAATAATGCAAAAAGTTCTTGAAAGGATAAAGAGTTGGAGTAGGCACATTTTGTTTGATGGATGTAAAAAGTTATTTATAAAAGTTGTGCTACCATCCTTACCTAGTTATGCTATGAGTGCATTTTGATACCTAAAACTTTTTGTAAGGAAATTACTAAGGAGTAATGGTGGTAATTGAGCGGATTCAGACATGTTTGATAAATTTTTTAGGATCGAATTTATTTAAATTTGAGTTGTTGTGGTTTTAATTTTTTTGGGGTTCAAGCCCTTTCAGGTTAAGTTTGGGCTGAGTTTAAGTTAGAGTAAGTTTCATATAATTTTTTTATTTTATGTTAAATGTAATTGATTTTATGTAATTTAATGTTTTCATTTAAAAATAAATAATTAAATTATTATTTTTAAGTACATTCTTGTTATAATTTAATTTAATAATTAGCATCCAGGGATAATCGATAATATAAGTTTTTTTAATTAAAAATATTTTTCTTGTTGTCTTAGTCAAATAAAAAAAATTAAAAGTGAAAAGTAATGGGAAAAAAGCTAGGTTTATTTATTTAATTTATTTTACAAGATTTAGTTTGTTATTTTTTATTTACTCAAACTATGAATGTACAAATAAGATACTTATACTCGCAAGTTACTCAGTTTGATTCGAAAAAACTTAAATTTGGTTCAGTCATTATCAAGCTAAGCTTGAGCTCGAGCCATCAATTGGGACGAGTTCTAGCATCTCAATAATTGATTTGATTTGTTTGCAAGCTTCTTTATTATTATTATTATTATTATTATTATTATTATTATTATTATTATTTTGATCTCTTTTTTTCTGATGTATATGCTTGCTTAGCTAAAAGTTCGATGTAATAGTAAATGATATTTCTATGGATAAACAAAATCTACTTATTTATAAAAAAAACTTTGTCCTCTTTACTAATATCTACTCACTTATTATAATCTTCGTAGAATTTAAGAAAAAAATAGATTAATAATTATTAAAAAATAAAATAAAAAAATAAATTTTAAAAAATATAATTATTAAAATTATTAATAAAGAGACTTTAATTATATTTTTACTCTTTATTTTATTCAATTTTTGCTTATTGTTTTTTTTTTACTTAGTGGAAGGAGTTGGTCTTCTTACAAAGGGAACTGAAATTCAAGCAATATTTATTTATCTATATTGTATATTCTATATAAATTATATATATATCAAAAATACTATTTAGCAATAAGATTAAAAAATATTTTACATTAAATTCTAAATTTATAAAATAAAAAATAATATTAAATCTCAAATTACTATATAAAAATATTTTAAAGTAAATTACATATTATATAATATATACAAAGATATATAATAAATCTTGAATTATCTTAAATGCTGAATTAATATAAAAATAATAAATATTAAAAATATTTAATATTAAATCCAATTTATTTTTTAAAAAAACTAAAACTAATATATTATATATAATATATATAATATAATACATATATAATATAATAAATATAAGATAATAATATACTACTTATAATAAAATAAAAATATTCTACATTGAGTTGTGAATTACTATTTAAAAATAATAAATAGTTTACATTAAATTCTGAATTACAGATTAAAAATATTTTATATTAAATCTTGGATTATTATATAAAAATAAAAAATCAAAATATTTATATTAAGTCCCAAATTATTTTTGAAAATTAAAAATAATATATATTATATAATAAAAATAAAAAATATTTTATATTGAGTCCTAAATTACTATTTAAAAATAATAATTAAAAATATTTTATATTAAATCCTAAATTAGTTTTTAAAAAATTAAAAGTAATGTATATTATATATTATATATTTTTGATAATACACATATAATATAATATATAATATATAATATATTATTTCTAATAATAAATAAAAAATATAATTACAACTAAATGTAAGAGTGACTATAACTGCATGTGCAGATGACTAAAATTGAATGTACATGTGCATATAACTGAATGTATAGATGATCGAAACTGATATACTTAATTCCTATATATACATATGTAATGATATATATTCCAATTTGTGAAAGGTTGATTCCAATACAGGTGGAATCAATCTCTAATATATATTATATATAAATTGTATATATATTAAAAATACTATTTAAAAATAATAAAAGATTAAAAATATTTTATATTAAATATCAAATTACTATTTAAAAATAATAAAAAATAAAAATATAATCATAACTGATTGTATAGATTCCCCTTGTTGTGTACATTTGCTTTACGTGATTGTCATATCTGATTTCCAACCAATGGGCATAATTGCTCTTTGACATATTGATATGGTTCATGGCCATATTGTTTAGCATAGATTCAGTTTTAGGTTTTGGTACATTTATTTCTAGTTATCTGTACATTTAGTTATAGTCATTCGTACATTTAGTTAAAGTCATTCGTATATTTCGTTATGGTGATTCGCATATTCATTTATTATCATATGTACATTTACTTATGGGCACCAACATTTGATATCTAATGTTTTCTACACGCATCTAACGCGTCAGTGCATTCCATTATGCACATACCACCAAATGTGTGTTATGGTCAAATGTACACCAACTTATTAGCATATGTATATCTTACGACTGTCATATCAGATGTCAAACTAGTATGCATAATTGCTTGTTGATATTTTGATACAGCTTATGGTCATCTGGTTTAGCATATATTTGGTTTTAGGGTTTTGTATATTCTTTTCTTGTAATCCAAACATTTAGTTATAATCATTTGTAAATTTAATTAAACTCATTTATATATTTAGTTATGGTGATATGTACATTCATTTATCATCATATGCATATTTATTTAAGGGTAATAACATTTGACTTTTAATGTTTCATACATGTATCTAATGCATAAGAGCATTCCTTAATGTGCAAACCTCCTAATATATATTATAGTCAAATGTACATTAACTTATTTGCATATATGCATCTTATGTAATTGTCATATATAGTGTCTAACTGATATGCATAATTGTTGTTTGACATTTTGATATAGTTCCTGGCCATACGTTTTATATAGATTTGGTTTTAGATTCCTGTACATTCATTTCTCGTCATCTGTATATTTGGTTATAGTCAATTGTACATTCAGTTATGATGAGTTATATATTTATTTATTGTAATATATAATGCATATTATATATAATATATAATAATATATAATTTAGTATAAAATATTTTTATTTTTATTTTTTAATAGTAATTATTTTTAATACAAAATATTTTTAATCTTTTATTATTTTTAAATAGTATTTTTAATATATACAATATATATGTAATATGTAATATTTTTTAATTTTTATTATATATAATATATCATACATAATATATAATTTATATGCAATTTGTTTGGGGGGATCATTTCCCTTGCCCCCACATATTAAATATAATATAAATTATTTTTTATTTTTATTTTTTTTAAAAATAATTGAATAATTAATATAAAATATTTTTAATTATTATTATTTTTAACTAGTAATTCGATATTTAATATAAATTTTTTTATTTTTTTAAATAGCAATTTAAGATTTGATATAAAATATTTTTAATTTTTTTATTATTTATAAATACTATTATATATATATATATATATATATATAAAGATGAGGGTTTGCTAGGAACCGACACTTAATGGATTTGGATGTCAAATAGGCTATTAAAAAAGTTATAAAACAGGGGTAAATAGGTGATTATAAACTCCTTATTAATAATTATAACAACTTTTATTTCTTTCTTTAGAATTATTTTTTCTTCTTTCATCTATGAGTGTATTTTTCTTTTTTGGAATTTTTCCTATAATCTTTTGGTTTACTAGTTCTATTCTGACTTAATTAACAAAATTTAGGTGACCTTGTATATATAAATATAAAAGTTACATATATTTATTAAACACCCTCCCTTTATTGTAGTGATACTATTTATTAAACATTATATAAAAAAAATTATATTTGATACACATGTTTACTTTTTTCTCTTGTTATACATTTTTTTTAGAAATCTAAAACCTTAAACTTATTTGCATTCTTTGTTTGTACTATTGTCACAACTTATTTTACTTCTTCAAAGAAACTTCTTTGCTTTCATTTCTTCATCGGCTTAGCTTAGCTCCCTCCTCACCAACCTCATCAGTTTAGCTTAGCTGACCCCTTTTCTCATTGGTCTCATGAACTCAGCTTAACCCTTGATCTCATTAGTTTGGCTTAGCCTCTCTTCTTTGTTGATCTCATTAGCTTAGCTCAGCCCCCTTTGACATCGGTCTGCCCTCCTCGATCCACCAGCTAGCTCCTTCTTTAGATCCATAACTTAGTATCTCAGCTAGTCCACCTCGAGCATCTCACTTGGCATGCCTCGAGCATTTCAATGTAAGGCTTTCCTAATCCTTTTTCCATACTTGGTTTTGAGCATATGTTTTTCTCAGCACCCTGGTTTGGGTTCTTGGTCC
>JBBYHO010527405.1:0-17126 GCA_038382025.1 Adansonia gregorii | reverse complement strand
AAAGATGTAAAATATGTTCATGCCTTGATATAAGCCTACAAGAGGTCAAAACATGTTCTCGAGGCTGATCGAGGTGACATGGAGACATTCGAATGTCTCGAGATAAAATTTGAGAAAATAACTTAATTTTGACCATAATCAAAAATAGTGGACAGCAACATGCTATCTCGCTTCCTAAATTTATTCTAAATTGGTTTGAAGGCTTTAGAGGGTTGACAAGATACAGTAAGAAAAGTAACCCGATGAAGGTCAACATAAAAATATTCCTAATATCCCAAAAAATCATTTTCTAGGGAAAGAAGTTTTCAAATTCGGATTGCTGCTAACAGAGCATGCGGGGAAAATGGTGTGTCAAAATTCAAAAAGTCATTTTGGACTCATTTGATATTAAAAAATTGCAAACAATACCTTTTTGAAAAGGGAATTTCGTGAATCTTTTAGGAAAAATGTTTAAACAATTTAGAAAAATCATTTAGTGGGTCTGAACAGCCCAACCAAAATACCTATTCAAATTTTAGAGGTTCTAGACAGTTTAGATTTGAAAAATCATAACTTTTTCATTCGAAATTATCAGAAGGTGAATAAGAAATAATTTTAAAGATAATTCGACACAGTTTGAGAGAAAAATATTAAAATATTCATGAAAAATCATTTAGGATTTTAAAGTGATTTTTCAATTTATAATAGTGCTGCTACCAGTAGGGGATAAAGTAAAGCAAAGGATATTTCTTATTTTTTTATGTTTATGGGTCCAAACTTGAGTCATTGACATTCGAACATCCACAACTGAAGGAAAAAAGTGGCATGAGCATCGTAAGCTCATTTGCACAGCCCTGGAGTAGGTTGGGATGATGAAATAGCTCATTGATCATACTACTCAAGGTTTTGGCTGAAAATAAGGCATGAACATTTCATGAACAAGTGCAAGGCCATTTTTGTTGGAAAATTAGAAGATTTAAGATCGTTTAACCAATATCTAGGTTTGGAAAACTTAATTTTCCCTAAGATTTATTTTGCTAACTTTAAGGAAAATGCTAAGTTTATGCTAGTCCTCATTGGTTGAGGTTAACATGCTTGGCTTGGAGAGGTTTTCAGAATTAGTTTTTTGATAGCTATTAAACATGCATTTTGACTAGGAGAAGACAACAAAAATTCAAGGGGATGGCACATAACATGAATGGTGATGCTAACTTTACCAATGGTCTAGATAAAGGAAGTGTAATACATTTTGACAAGGAAGTGTTATACATTTTGACAAGAAAATGTTATGGATGCTGAAAATGACAATGATTCATGCAAGCTAATGTATAAATAAGCTCATTATATGCCCGGTAATCATCGCCCCCTGTTACGTCCGTGCCCCAAATTGCTAAAAATTAGCCTGAACAAAATAAGGTGACTACCGCTGCCCCTCTTTGGCTATTGCTGAAAATCAGGAATAGGACAAAGATAAATAGACACTATTTTATCCAGGGTGGAACGACCCTCTCTAAAATACCTGTGAAGAAATAAATGAAAAATTAGCCTAAACAAAATAAGGTGTCTACCGCTGTCCCTCTTTGGCCATTGTTAAGAATCAAGAATAGGACAAAGATAAATAGACACTATTTTATCCGAGGTGGATTGACGCTCTTTAAAATACCTGTGAAGAAAAAAATGGTAATTACTACTTCGCTGTGATAAGTTTAGTGTATTAGTAGTAATCCTGATAAAGGTTTAAGTGAATTTTGTAAGGTTTGCCCTTTCTACTAGCGTGTTAGGTTTTCTAAGGTTTGACCCTTTTAGATAGGTGCAGAGTAACGTGGATTTTTTATGTGGGTGCCGCGAGCTTGTGCGAACTTTGACTTAAACTTAGGTGCCACCAGATCGTGTGGGCTTTGATTCAAATGATACCAACTTATGCAGGCTTTGACTTAGACTTGGTTGCCACTACTTATATGGGCTTTGACTCAGGTGTTGCCAACTTGTATGGGCTTTGACTTAGACTTGGATGCCACCAGCTTATGTGGGCTTTGACTCAAGTGCTGCCAGCTCGTATAGGCTTTGACTGAGACATGGATGGTACCAGCTCGTGTGGGTTTTAACTCGGGCATCGCCAACTTATGTGGGCTTTCACTTAGACTTGGGTACCACCTGCTCGTATGGGCTTTAACTCAAGTGTTGACAGTTTTTGCTGGGCTTTGACTTTGACTTTGGTGCCACCAACTTGTATGGGTTTTGACTTAAATGTCGCTAGCTTGTATGGGTTTTAAATAAGGTGCCACTGACTTGTGCACTTTGAAAAAGTGCCACTGACTTATGGGCTTTAAAAAGGTGCCACTGAATTATGGGTTTTAAAAATGATGCCACTAACTTGTGGGCTTTGGAAAAGGTGCCACCAACTTATGGGCTTTGAAGAGGTGCCACTGAGTTATGGGCTTTGAATAGGGTGCCATTGACTTATGGGTTTGAAAAGGTGCCACTGACTTATAGGCTTTTAAGGGGTGCTGCTGACTTATGAGCTTTTAAGGGTGCCACTGACTTGTGGGCTTTGAAGAGGTGCCACTAACTTATGGGCTTTTGGAAAGGGTGGCGACAAAGTTTTCGATTAAACTTCTAACACAAGTTTTTCTCAATAGAAGTTCATGATAAAATTTCTTTATGAAAAGGTTTTCACACTAGTTCTTGACAAAATTCTTAACAAAGCTTCTGATAAATGTTCTCGATAAAAGTTTTTTATGATAGTTTATAGATGATAATTTCTTGACACTGGCACTTTGATAGTAGTTTCTTGATAAAAAGGGTTTTGACATGAGGTGATGAGAAAAAAAGGACCTTACCTGAATGACACTTGGTTTGTGAGGCTTAGAGTTTTTACCAAGAATTCTTTAGAGGTTCAGTAAAGCTAGTTTGGAGTGATATTGTAAAAATGATGATGTATAATGGTAATATGAGTGCATGATATGAAAAGCTATCATGGTTGCATAATGTGAAGTCTAATACAAGAGATAGCCGTAGTTCACTTTGTACATCATTTAGACTCTTATAGGGATGGTAATTTTGTCTTTGATGCAATTATAGATGTAAATTTTTCTAAGCTCGCTGGGGATTGTAGGTTATCATAGCTCCACTAGGAATATGACCAAAAATCTATTCTTAAGAATTTGGATTGTTGCATTTCTCAAATCGGGAGGCTTAATCAATTTTCTGACAATTAGAAGGCATCGTCAATGATTTGGATACTATTCGACTGATTAGGTTGATGTTTTTGGTTTCTTGAGATGTGGCTTGTGAAAACAAGAAATGGTTTGGTGTATGGTCATGTCCAGTGGGTGTTTGGACATAAAAAGTGCATGATCTTGATGATCAGGGCATGGGCCAAGTTCATTTGTGCTTTTTTTTCCTTTTGATGTAATATCAAGATGTCTTGATGTATATTTCAGTTGATTATCAAACATTATCAATTAAATGGCAAGTGCAATGTGACTTGTAAAGGGGTTAAAAGAAATAAGACAATATTTATTCATGATAACAAAGAGACATAACTTGATATATCTTTTGACAAACAAGCGGTAAGGCAACTAGAAGGATGATCTTTTGGGTGAATCATGCCTCTGACAATCATGACATAGGTGTTTTTTAGGTGCTTTTCAAGATTTTTCTCGAACAATAAATGTGGTTAGTATGAGTTGATCTTTAGAAGATCCCTAGGATTGCTTTGCATTATCCTATAAGTGCTTTCAGTTTATGCCCTATCAAAATTGATCTTCTCAAGTCGCCCTTACGGGTTTTCGATTGTAGTCAGGTTGGCTACCTAAATGCCCTTTTTGGATTTTCATCTAGACCTTTTTCTATTTTTTTTATTTGTCTACTCTTTTTTGTTTATTTTTTTTGTTTTCTTTCTTTTTGAAGGACACCTTTTCAGGTTTTCACCTTCTACATGTAACATTTCTTTAAAATTTGAGTTGACTAGGTTAGGCAAGACATTGCTATCCATTTCTGACAAGATTAGGGCCTCCCCAGAGAAGGCTTGCTTCATGACATATGGTCTTTTCTAATTAGGGGTCCACTTACCCGGCACATCTTTGTGAATTAGGAGGATATTCTTTAATACCAATTCATCTAGGTGAAATTATCGTTGGTGCATCTTTTTATCGTGGGCTTGGATCATGCGTCTTTGATACATTTCACAATGGCAGATGGCTTTCATGTATTTTTCCTCGATAAGGTTGAGCTAGTCATATCTATTCTTGATCTATTTAGCCTTTTCAAGTTTGGTTTCCATCAATACTCTAAGAGAAGGGATCTCTATCTCGATAGGCAATACAACTTCCATCCCATAGGCAAAGGAGAATAGGGTAGTGCCTGTGGAAGTACGAACTGAGGTTTGATAGGCATGAAGTGCAAAGAATAGCTTTTCATGCTAGTCTTTGTAAGTCTCGACCATTTTCAACTATTCTTTTGATGTTTTTGTTAGCTACCTCAATTGCCCCATTCATCTTTGGGTGATATGGGATAGAATTATGATACTAGATCTTGAACTGTAAGCAGACTGCTTGCTTTATTTTATTGTTTAAGTTGCTTACATTATCTGTGATGCTTTAGTTTGAGAGGCCATATCTACAGATAATGTCCGGCTTGACAAACTTGCAGACAGTCTATCTAATGACATTAAAATATGAGGTAGCCTCTTTCCATTTGGTGAAATAGTTGATTGCTACAAAGATAAAACGATGCCCATTGGAAGCTTTAGGGGCGATCAGCTTGATCACATCCATGCCCCATGTAGAGAAAGGCCACAAGGTTGTCATGACATGAAGTGGCGCTGAGGGACATTGATCTTGTCCGCATAGATTTGACATTTATGCTTTTTTCAGGCGTAATTGATGCAGTCTCTCTCAAAGGTCAACTAGCAATAACCTGCTCCTATGATTTGCTTGGCCATCTGATGTTTATTAGCAAGTGTGCCGTAAATCCCTTCATGAACTTTTTCTAAGATCCTTTTAGCTTCAGAAGTATTGACGCATCTAAGTAATACTTGGTCATGACTCCTTTTGTACAAGATTTTTCCATCGAGAACAAATCCCGTCGCCAGCCTTCTGATAGTCTTTTTATCAATTTCAGTTGCATGTTTGGGATATTGCTGATCCTCAATGTAATAAAGGATGTCATAGTACCACGGTAGGCCATCTTTCTCTTTTTTAATGCTATGATAATGAACCAGAGTTGTGTAAATGCTCATCTGGATAGGAGCAATGTCTATCTCTTGGTTGATTTTAAACGTTGATGACAAGGTAGCCAAAACATCAGCTATTTGGTTTTCTTCTTGAGGTAAGTGTCAAAAACTAATATCATCAAATTCTTTCTTGAGCTTTGCTATCAGCTTCCCATACTACATCAGCTTGGCATCATGAGTTTGCCATTCCCCTTTTAATTGGTAGATAACTAAGGTCGAATCATCAAACACCTGTAATATCTTAGCATTCTTCTCAATGGCTGCTTGAAGCCTTATGGCACAAGCTTTATATTTCACGATATTATTTGTGCAATCAAAATTTAGCCTTCTTATGAATGGATAATAACTCTTACTAGGTCACATCAATATTGCCCTAATTCCATGTCTTAGAGCATTGATGCTTTATCAAAATACATCTTCTAGGATTGCTCTTGGTTAGAGGCATCTTCATCTTTAGAAATGCATATTAGATCTTCATTTAGGAAGTTAATATTTAATGGTTCATAGTTATCTACCGCTTAACTTACCCAAAAATGAATTATCGTATTGCCCTTGATGGCTTTTTGACTGACATGGGTAATACCGTATTCAAAAAGTAGGACTTATACCATCTACTAGCCTTACTGATAGTGCAGGGGCTTCGTATAGATACTTTATAGGATCAAGCCTTGTAATCAACCATGTGGTGTGATACAGCATGTACTGCCTGAGTCTCTTGGCTGTCCACACTAAAGTATAGTATAACTTTTTGACTGCGAAGTAATTGTATGCCCATTCCATGAACTTTTTGCTGAAGTGGTAGATTGCTTATTCCTTCTTTCCTGACTGATCATGCAGCCCTAATACACAACCCATAGACTTGTCGAAGACTGCTAAGTAAAAGATTAAAGGTCGACCGAGCACTGATGATATCAACACTAATCAGCTTGACAGATAATGTTTGACTTTATTAAAGGCTTCTTGACATGCCTTATTCCATTCTCCTAGATTTTGTTTACGAAAGAGTCGAAAGATGGGGTCGCATTTATCAGTTAGCTGAGATATGAATCTAGAAATGTAGTTTAGTCTCCCGAAAAAGCTTTTTATTTTCTTTTGGGTTTAAGGTGGTGGTATATCTTGAATGGCTTTGACTTTACTTGGGTCAACTTAATCCTTTTTTCATTGACAATAAAGCCTAGAAGCTTGCCCAAAGTGACTCCAAAGGTGCATTTAGCAGGATTTAATTTGAGTTAGAATTTTTGTAGCCATTTAAAAAGTTTTTAAAGGTCTATGACATGCTCATCCTTTTTCATTGACTTGGCAATCATATCATCAATGTAGACTTCAATTTCTTTGTGCATCATGTCATGGAACAGGGCTACCATGGCTCGCTAATATGTTGCCCTAGCATTTTTGAGTTTGAAGACCATGATATTATAGCAAAATGTCCCCCACATGGTTATGAAAGTTATTTTTTTCCATGTTGGGTGCTATCTTGATATGATTATAGCCTAAGAATCCATCCATGAAGGATAAAAGAGAATTCTTGGTCGTGTTGTCTACCAAATGTCGGTATGGGGTAGCGAGAAGTTATTCTTGGAACTAGCTCGATTTATATCCCAATAATCAGCATATATTCATACTTTGCCATCTTTTTTTATGACTGAAACTATATTGGCAACCTATTTTGGATATTTGGCTACTCCAATAAACCTTGCATCAAACTGCTTATTGAATTCCTTTTTAATTTTGGGAAGCATTTCTGGCTTCATCCTTCTTAAGTTTTACTAGATTGATTTGCATTCGAGCTTGATGGGAAGCTTGTGGACCACTATTGCCTAGTCTTAGCATGTCTTGATATGACAAAGCGAATACATCTTGATATTCCTGGAGTAATTTTATCAACTTGGTCCTAGTCATTGACTTTATTGAGGTTTCAATTTTAACCTCCTTTCGATCCTCCTAAGTACCTAAATTTGTTACTTTCGTTGGTTCTTTATGAGGCATGATCTGCTTCTCTTCTTGCTCAACTAATCATAAGAGGTCTGGTGGTACAGAGCTTTCTTCAAATCTTCTTTAAGATAAACTTTACTAGTACAAATTGACTATTCAGAATCGATCTTCAAGACCTACGAGACACATCCATGTCACTGTCATCAGGACACTTAAAAGGGTGAATAAATAAACATTGCAAAAAGGCACACACATAACTAAAAGATTTGGATAAAAATAAAGGCAAAAGAGTAATGGAGGTAAAAATGTTGAAAAGTGACACATAATATGGAATGATATATACAAAAGTCATTTCATTGATAATGTTCGAATAAAAAAACCTCTCTACATAGGACACCTATCTATCTTTGGGCAAGGACAGGTAGGTTTTTATTTCTTGACATTACATGAAAGGGATAAAAAAAGTGCAGGGGTTTCTATCGTGACCCTATCATCAAAATCAAGTCTTAGTGGAAGTACACAAAGTCTATGGCTTGGTATCGATCATGTTTGTAGCTGGCTCAGTGTGGTTTGGTAAAGGATTGGTAGCAACATTTGGTCCCTGGTTTATCTCGAACTGTAAGACTTTTGAGTTGATTAGATTTTACACATATCATTTGAAATACATGCCGTTCTCAATGTCATGCCCCGTTACCCCAGCAGGGTATTCATAGTGAGCATTAGGGTTGTACCATTATAGGTATGGAGGCTTTTTTTCTGGGACATAGATTGGGGCCACTAAATGATTTCAAAGCAAGGTCTAATAGAGCTCCTTATAGGTCATAGGGATAGGATCAAAATATTGTCTTGGTTGATTTGCACCTCAATTGCGGGGTGAATTATTGGTTGTTCGATTGGTATTTTAGTAGACTTATGGAGGGTCGCTTTATGGTGGGTTTGATGAGATTGCAAGTGGTAGCTTATAAGTTATGGCATAGATTGGCAGCGAGGATATTATGATGAGGTAAGAATGTGGCATTTTTAAGTAGCGAGGGTTGGGTACTTGACACTATCTTGGCTAAGATAAGCCAGCATAATTTATGGCATTGGCCTATTCTTTCTTTTTCTTACCAGCAATGGGCTTCTTACTCGATCTAGCTATTTCCCTAATAGGCATTCTAACACTCTTAATGGTGGCATCAATTATTTCTCTGGAGAGAACTAAGTCTACGAATTTCTTGATGGCATTTCTTATAAGCTTCTCATAATAAAGAGCACGTAAGGTATGAATGAAAGTGTCTGTCATCTTTTTGTTTGTAAGGGGAGGCTGGACTAGGGCTGCTTCTTCTCTCCATCTTTGGTCATATTCCTAAAACTTTCAATATATCCCTTCTCGAAATTCATCAGGGAAAGTCGATTTGACGCCCAATCTAACACATGCTTGTATTGATTTAGAAAAAACTTAGCCAGGTTAGTCCATGATTGGATTTTCACATTATCTAGCCTGAAATACCACTAAGCTACTGCCTTAATGAGGTTGTGTTAGAAGCAATGGATGATGAGCTTTTTATCTTTCTCGTACTCGACCATCTTTCGTAGATACATTCAAACAAGGACAGAAGGGTCGATGGTTCCATTAAATTTCTCAAACTCTAGGACTTTGAACTTCAGGGGAATAATAAGGTTAGACACCAAAGACAGCGATTGTGCATCAACAGCTTCAAACTTGTCACTCCCCTTGATAACTTGGAGGTATTTTTCTAGTAGTTAGAATTTGCTTACTTTTTCCACAGTCATGATGGACTTTTGACCTTTTGTTTTCTTTGGTTCCTCATGGTCAAGGGTTATCGAATCTTTCGATAAGACTCCTTCATTTACCCCTTGAGTATCGAGAATAAATTGACCTACCACAATGGGATTTAGGTAGATGACTAGTAAAGCATGAGTGGTAGGTGAAGGAGTGGGCTGTTGTTCTTGTCTAATTTCCTCTTGGACAGGTTCTAGTTTATTGTAAGGGGACTTTCAATTTTGGGAAGATCATTCCTTGTTTTAGCAGTATTGGCTTGCCCTTTTTTCTTTCATAGAGGTTATCATTAGTTCCATAAGTCTCACCATCTGAGTTTGCATTTCACTTTGCTGACAGAGCATCTGGTCTTGTGATTCCTTAACCATTAACTCAAGTTGTTTAATACGAGCTTCATGATCGCTCTCTATGATTTGCTTATGGCATCATGTGTTATAGTAGTGCATGATGTAAGATTTCGTGTTCCTAATTGATCTCGGAATCCCTTGCACTTTTATGGCCTTATTCTCATATTAGACTTTTATTTGAAAATGTATTTATTGATAAGCATTTATGATGCAATGAATGATTGATCTAAGTGTAATGAAAAATGGTGAAATTAAATGTGCATATGCATTGGGGACAATTGATTCTTGGAACAACTTCATCAATAACATCATTCATAAAGTCACAAAAGGTTTTTTTCTTTTATGACATGATTACATCTAAAAGCATCTAACATGATTACATTATGTAATCACATGATAAAGAAAACCCAAAAGTTATTGCTCACGATCTCCAATAGGTATGGTCCCACCTTATGGACCAAGTTACTTTAATCATGTCATCCACCTCTCATTGAGTCATCTGAACTTGTTTAGTGAGGTGCTGATGTTGTTCTTGGTAGTTCAGATATGCTTGGTCGATTGTCACTTGCCAATCTGGTTCGCATTGCTTGGAAGCCTTTGTTAGTTCATTGATATAACCTTGATGATCCTAAAGAAACTATTCTAACTCTTGGATTCTATGAGTGAGGGCTTCATTTTCAACCTTGGCAGCACTCACATCTCGTATTTGGGCCTCGAGTCTTTGATTCCTTTATTAGTAGGTGGAAGCAAGAGTGCGTGCCTTTGTGGATTTTATCTTTATTGGTTCTGACTTCCTCTTTTTGCTGATTCAGCTTATGATTGAGAATGGCAACTTTTGCTTCCCATTCGACTGATGTCTTGCCAATATGTCGGGACTTGTTAGCATGTGTTAGTGTCACATAATCCTTGGTTAGGCTCTCAAGGTCATCTTTGAAGCGATCCCTTTCTTTAACGACTCGATCCATTTCATCGTTCCTAATATAGATATCCATCTCTAGCTAGCACTTTTCCTCCTTAAGTCAAGAGATTTTCGTGGCAAATGATGCCTTCTCTTGCTTAAACTCTTTTCTATGTAGCTCAACCTCAGAAGGCGGTTCTTTCATTGGGATTTGCAGTATCTTAGAGTTGGTTGGTGGTAATGGATCATTGATATAGTGGAGTCTCAATTCTTCATATCCAGGAGTGGTGGGGCTTCCTCTCCAATATCTTTCCATATAATGGACCTTCTTTTAGGCTTGGAAAGCTAACTAGACTTTTCCTTTATAATTGGGCTCTCTGTATCCAAAATCCCAATGTCCCAAGTCTTCAAAGAATGGGATGAATTACTGACACTGGAACTAACGCAATACCAATAGAGGAGCATAACTAGTATTTCGCTGTAATCCCAAGAGCAGTACATAAGTGTAGTCTCCACATCTATACACAATCGACTGAGGGAACACCCATGGGTCTCTCCACGTGATTTCTTCTTCCTTGATATTTTGTAGTTCCTTGACCCAATGCTTTTTCGTCTTATCTTGATGACATTCTTCCTTTAATACTGTAGAAAGAGGGCTGAACTTAAAGAAGAAATTCCATCTAGTTCTTTCCTCCCTGACATAGAGATGACCTAGGAGCCATATTTAGAGCAATGGGGCACACCCGATAAACCTTCCTGTTCTCATTCTTTTACAAAAGCTGGGGCGTGGATGGTTTTGGCAATGATGGTGGAAGCAGGATTGATCTTGCTACATAGGTGAGAAAAGAAATCTGTGACTGTCGCCTTTACATAACCGAGAATCTTCGGGAATATAACAAGTCTGTAAATTGCTAGAACATAGACATCTTAAGCTTTTTTTTGATCATAAAGATTTATCATGGCCTCTTTTAAGCTGGCTCAAGAAATGCATTTGCTACTCCCTTTTACCTTGACATGACTATGACCCATGCTTCTGTGGCCTCAAGAACTTGCCTCGACATTTTCTTGAATGGAAGAGGCGTTAGCGCTTTGCAGTAAATCTTATCAGACTTAGCCCTTTCTATGTTGAGCAAAGCTATGTATTCATTAAATCTTGTTGGTTAAAGGTGAAACATTGGTAAGCCAAATTCTACAACTGTGTCGCTTCTCGCAACTAGCTATCATTCAACTGAACTCGAAGTAAAAGAGCTATATCCTCGTACTTTTTAGTGAAAACTTCTTTCTTATTGCTATCCCACCTATCCCAAATGTGCTTCAATTCTTAACAATCATTCTGAAGAAAATAGATCTTGACCTCTTCATGCATTTCTGAGAGGTAGTTATGCTTTAGGATGTCCCCATCTTGACATTGGTGACCTTCTGACCATGTTCTGACTTTTTTGAAGGACTCGATAGTGGAGATAAGCTGTTGCTCCATCAATGATGCCCCTTGCTAAACACCGAACCAGAATAATTATCCCAAAATGATGATAGTCATGATAATTATGATGAAATGATGCATGCACCAAAACATAAACAAAGGGAAAATAAGTTAGTGGAACATATAAGAGGTAAATGTAAGGAAATAAAGAATTTATGAACATCAAAACAAAATATTCATAACATGTCTCAACTAAGGTGGTGAGATGAGAAACAAGCAGTATTTCAACATGTTAGGATGCGATCCACCCTTTATGAGGTGATGCGAGATCTTATTTTGATGGAAAAAATTGACCAATATTAATATTCGTTTATCACCACTAGTGCGAATGCGCGCTATGCCGTGACTTGGGTAGCATAATGGCATATAGCAAAGACGTTACTAATGATGGTTTTTGGTCACTATCACATATTTAGACAAAGATTAGCCATCAATTGGGTGGCATGATAGCATGCCTTGATAAATGATAAAAATGCAAATGTGGGTGACAATTGTATACTCATTGTCACCTACATAATTATGGTAATTAAGAGTAAATAATAGGAATATTTCCCCGGGTGACCCTATTTTTTGCATATTCTAGCAGCGTTTTGGTATGATTTGACATGGTTTAGTTGTAGGGCTCGCTATATGAGGTTTAAGTTGATGCTGAAATAGGTATCCGAATTGTTCCTCTGTCCAGTAAGGACAGTTGAGGGACCCTGATCCTAAACCCATAGTTGGTTTAGAAGAGCGGGTCCGATCCATTTTATGTATTTCCCTATGCAAATATGGAGGGTTACTCATGAAAGACATAGGTAATTTACATCCAGGAAGTTATTGCCATGCCTATGCAGAGGATTACTCATGAAGGCAGATAGCTCACTTCCTCCTAATGATTGGGTTATAACCTCACCATGGTGTTTGACAAGACTCTAATGCATATGTAAGTGCGCGGTGTGCGACTGGGAAACGATCAAACCTTTTTGCTTACTCCCATATTACCATTTTTATTAAACTGATGATTATTCGAAAATAAGACAATCTTGACAATCATGCCAAACAAAAGATTAGTTGACAAAACGAAAAAAAAAGTCATAGTTAAATAATGACTAAAGATTGAAGGAACCAAGAACCTAGCAAGACATGACTAATTATTGGCCTAACTCTCTATACTATCCCCAGTGGAGTCGCCAAGCTATTACAACATACCCCAAGGTAGATCCTCGTGGATCTATGGGTGCATACAACTTAAAATATTTTTTTTTGAGTTAGAAATGTCTTATTGACCAAGATTTTTCCTTCACAACATGATGAAAATGAGAAAGTACTGATTCTCGACTTGTGATATAGTTAAAGGAACCATAAGATGAATCGCTCATCTTATTGGTCTTGGATGACCATCACGAAATGGCCAACGCTTGAAGTCACCATCGACTATTTTGGGCTAGGCATGACCGGATGCCTATTGAAAACTATGTTTTCAATTTTAAAACTCAAAACATCGATCCCTTGGTCTATGTAATACAAAGATTCATCATTTGGGTTCGGGAGTTGGTTACGCACGATGAGGTACGAACCTCTTTGCGACGCCCAAAATTGATACCTTACTAGCCATGTGATATCTCAGTTTTGATTCTTTCGATTTTAACTCATCATTATTTCAATAGAAATACAAATCTAGGTTTTGATGAAAAAGATTTAATCTCATATTTGCCCCAAAAATATGGGGAATATAAAGATTCTCAATAAAAATGACCTCTAGATTTTACTTTGAAAAATGAAATATTCCACTTTAGGCATTGAAGAGATACCAACATGGAATATTACCCTTAGTTTTACTTGAAATGATTAGAAAACATGAATACAAATAACGATCAGAAAGAAATCATGTTAGTAAGGTAAAAAATAAAGTAATAACATGGATCATTCAATGCAATAATAAAGAAAAAGGATGAACTACTAGAATTTATCTCGCAATTGGCATCGATTATCTGGGAATAACTAACTCTAAAATTTTCTAGATGCATCTAGGTTTCTTGATTAAATGAGGTTTTTTTGACATATTCATGGAAGTCCAAAAAGGAGAAAAATTTAATTATAGTTGAAAGACAGGGTTGGAGTATCCCTTCGAAAAGATAGAGTTGGAGTATCCCCGTGGATTGCAAATAATTTTAACAAAGGAAGATTTCTAATCTTGATAATTTTGAAAGCGAATGTTGGAGTATCCCCTCAAAAGGTCAGGGTTGGAGTATCCCCAAAAATGGCATCTGATACTTTTTAGATTTAAACGGCCCAACCAGAATACCTATTTTGATTCTAGAGGTTCTGGACAGTTTAGATTTGAAAAATCATAACTCTTTCATCCGGAATGATCCGAGGGTGAATGAGACATTGTTTTAAAGATAATTCGACACACTTTAAGTGAAAAATATCAAAAAATTCGTGAAAAATCATTTTGGATTTTAAAGTGATTTCTCAATTTGTGATAGTGCTGTTACTAGCATGGGACAAAGAAAAGTAGAGGATATTTCTTATTTTCTTTATGTTTATGGGTCCAACTCTAGTCATTGACATTCGAACATCCATAACTAAACGGAAAGAGTGGCATGAGCGTCACAAACTTATTTGCACAGCCCCAGAGTAGTTTGGGATGATGAAACAGCTCGTTGATCATACCACTCAAGGTTTTGACTTAAAAACAAGGCATGAATATTTCGGGAACAAGTGCAAGGCCATTTTTGTTGGAAAATCATAAGATTTGGGCTCGTTTCACCAAGATTCCAAGTCTAGAAAACCTAATTTTCCCTAAGATTTTTTTGATAACTTTAAGAAAAATGCTAAGTTCATGCTAGTCCTCATTGGTTGAGGTTAACATGCTTGGCTTGGGGAGGTTTAGAAAATTAGTTTTTTGATAGCCACCAAACATGCATTTTGACAATGGGAAGAACACAAACATACAAGGGGATGGCATATAGCATGAATAGGGATGCTAACTTTACCAATGGTCTAGACAAAGGAAGTGTTATACATTTTGGCAAGAAAATGTTATGGATGCTGAAAATGACAATGATGCATGCATGCTAAGGTATAAATGTGCTTGAAATACATTAGGCTAATGATTCATACATGGATTAAGGATAACAAGTCATGGCACTCTTTTCAAAGCCCATAAGTCAGTGGCACCTTTTAAAGCCCATAAGTTGTGACACCTTTTTCAAAGCCCATAAGTTAGTGGCACCTTTTAAAGCCCACAAGTTAGTGGTACCTTTTTTAAAGCCCATAAGTCAGTGGCACCTTGCCAAAAGCCCATAAGTCATGGCACCCTTTTCAAAACCCACAAGTCATGACACCCTTTTAAAGCCCACAACTCAGTGGTACATCTTCAAAGCCCATAAATCAGTGGCACCCTTTTAAAGCCCACAAGTTATGGCACCTTTTTAAAGCCCACAAGTCAGTGGCACCTCTTCAAAGCCCACAAGTCATGGCACCCTTTTAAAGCCTACAAGCCATGGCACGCTTAAAAGCCCATAAGTTAGTTGTATCTCTTAAAAGCCCACAAGCCAGTGGCACCCCTTAAAAGCCCATAAGGCAGTGGTACCTCTTCAAAGCCCACAAGTCAATGGCAACTCTTTAAAAACCCACAAGTCAGTGGCACCCTTTTAAAGCCCACACGAGCTGATGGCACCTAGTCTAAGTTAAAGCCTACATGAGTTAGTGGAACCTAAGTCTAAGTCAAAGCTCGCATAAGCTGATGGCACCTAAGTCAAAGCCCACATGAGCTGGTGGCACCTACGTCTAAGTTAAAGCCCATACGAGCTGATGGCACCTAGTCTGAGTCAAAGCTCGCACAAGCTGGTGGCACCCAAGTCAAAGCCCATACGAGCTGGTCACACCTAGTCTGAGTCAAAGCCTGCACAAGTTGGCAGTACCTAAGTCAAAGCCCACATAAGCTAGTGGCACCTACGCCTAGTTCAAAGCCTACACGAGTTGGCGACACTGAAGTCAAAGCCCACATAAGCTGCTGGCACCAAGTTTAAACCAAAGCCATACAAGCTGGCGACACCATGTTTAAGTCAAAGCTTCCACAAGCTGGCAGCACCCATAACAGTAAACCATGTTACTCTATACTTGTCTAAGGGGGTCAAACCTTAGAAAACATAACACCCTAGTGTTCTAGGAACGTCAGTCCATCTCAAACAAAATAGTGTTTATTTGTCTTTTCCCTATTCTTGATTCTCAAAAACGGTTAAAGAAGGGCATGATAGACACGTTATTTTACTTGGGCTAACTTTTAGCAATCTAAAGCATAGACATAAGAGGGGACGATGATCATCACCTAGCGAAAAAGTATTTTAAGGAGGTCAAGAAGGCCTAGGGGTCATATCAAAGGTAAATGCAAAGATGTGGCATCAAATGACGTAGTTCAAGGTATCTAGGGACAAAAGATATGAGAAAATTCATAATTTTACTTGAATGTATCGATACATGGTTCTCATGTATCGATATAATGCTTCAACATGCCAAAAATTTGAAATGTCTTTATTTGTTTCGATACAACTTGTAGATGTATTGATACATAAGCCTCTGTATTGATACAGGACTTCATGTATCGATACTAGGCCATGCCAGGACCAAAACATGTATTCTGTAAAGAAATGTGTTAGTACATATCAACATTCATCGATACAATGGTTCATAATGTAGATATAATGGTTCATAGTATCGATACAATGATCATTGTACCAATAAAATTTTATTGGGTCGATACCATCAAGTTTTTTGGACCAAATGTATCGTACATTATGCAATATATCGATACATGCAGGCCATTTTCACGGTCCGGGCATTATTAACTCATCCACTGATCCAAAACTTGATTTTAACTCATTTCTTTGCATCAGGATAGATTAAAACACATGTCAAATTACGAATTTAGACTTTTGAATTAATCATAACATGTTTTTGAAGTCTAAATTGGATCAAAAATGGGTCAATATCACATGATCACCCAACTCCCTAGTTTATTGGCTAACATCACCATCAGCCACCCTATTTGCTAGAAAATAATTTTACCATTTAAACCAACCACCCTATGCCCATCATATTGGCAGCAAGTTGCTCCCTACAGCCACTCTATAGCCACCATGCTGACATCACTTTGTCCCCTTTGAGAAATAGCCAAAAACATCTCCAATTTAGCTCCAAAAGGTTGGTATAAATGGACCATTTCTATCTCAGCAGTGTCGCGACGTATCCCAGGGTGGATCCTCGCGGATCTAAGAGTGCGTACGACTTAAAATATTATCCTGACTCGAAAATATCTTCTTGACTAAGACTATTCTTCGGAGTTACGATAAGAACGAGAAAATACAGATTCTTGACTTATGACACAGTGAGGGGGACGATAAGATAAATCACTCATCTTATTGGTCTCGTGTGACCATCACGAGATGGCCAATGCTTGGAGTCGCCACCGATCATTTCGGGCT
>JBBYHO010527363.1:0-15810 GCA_038382025.1 Adansonia gregorii | reverse complement strand
TAACCTTTGGACTAAATGCTTAATTTAAGACCAAGCATATTAACAAATAAGTGGATCATGATTAAACATTTTGTTTTTGTCTATTACAGGCTCAACCTTTTCAAGAAGTGACAAATAAGGATTTACGCCCATGTTTAATGTAAACTTTCCAAAAAGGAAAAAATCACCGAGTTTAAAACGGAATGCTAACATGTAATTTTTTTAAAAAACACATGTAATATAAACTAGTTTTTTTTAAAGCATAAAATTTTATTAATACGAGAGAGTAATACACAATAAACACTTAAACAAAAAACTCAACTTAAACCATACTAAGAATAATAGAAAGAGCTATAAATACTGAAATCCAAACTTTAGATTTATTAGATATCACTTGACTTGATATTCACTTATTTATTTTTTTATATTTATAATCTATAGTTATTAGTTCAAAATTTGATTTTTTTTTGTTGTTCATTTTTGAATCAAATTGGGATTGTATCAATCAACAAGGAAGTGATGCTAGCTTTTGCTGCTGGACCAACATGTGTATAATTATCTTCGTCCTTGTAAAGGAGATCAATAACCCTTGCAAGGTTGAGGATTCGATAAAGAGCCGATGCTGGCACTGCTGTTGGTTTCAAGAACTCCTCGGTCACATCCTTCCAAGCATTCTTTATCTGCTTGTTAAATTCATCGTATGCCACTTGCGCTGATGTCCCATACTCTTTCATGTAGCACTCGACGGCCGAGGGGACATGTTCTCTCTCTTGCTCAAACTACATGCATACAATTTTCAATTAAATATTTCAATAAACAAAATTTTGAGTTAGGTTTCAAGCTGTCCATCGTCAGGTCAAGCCGAATCAAAATCAAATGATAAAAATAAATTTTAGTTCAAGGTCTGCTTAGGTTCAAAAAATCTATTTTGTTTTTAAAAATATATTAAAATATGAAAGAATTTATTTTTATATTAATATTAATATTAATATATTTTTATAAATAAATTTAAATAAAAATATTTTTTATTTATAAATTATAATTTTAGCTAAACCAAGTCAGTCTATATTTAAAATATCCTATTTTAGATTTGATCTGAACTAAGCCAAATCTGTCCCCAACTCTTGTATAGGTTTAAGCTAAGCTTTTAGAAACAGAGATTTTCTTCCACAATTATGATAAAAGGTTTTCTATTCACAACTCAGTCTGTCCATAAGTCAGGCTAGGTGACAGACAAAAATTTTGAAATCTTTTGTCTCGAGCTCGGATTGATTCAAAAGTCTTTTTCTATGTTTATTTTATTGTTAAAATATTATTTTATATTAATATTTAAATAAATTTTAATTAAATTTGTATAAAAATATTTTTTATCATTAAATAATAATTCTAACCAGACTAGACGATATTCAAACATGTCTGGTAACAACAAATCACTAAAAGAATTAATAAGTCTTTCGATTGGTTTTTGCAACCAACTTTGTCATATATGGCTATTTATGACAATGACAAAGAAGCAAATAAATGATACCTTGTGGCTAACAATATCATCCATCAGCCTACAAATAATTGTTGAAGCTCTAAGAATCTTTGGGTCTTTAAATGCCCAAATGAATGTCTCTTTTGATACGCTATCTTCCATGCCAACGAAAGATATAACTGTAAGCATAGGATAAGAACAAGAAACTAATGCAATAGACATATACTCCTCAAAAGTTGGTGTGTAATTTTCATGGAGCCATTTGGCCTCAGCATAGTAGGCTTGACATACTTGCTTCATCTATATTGAACCAAAAACATTAAAAAAATAAAGTTAAAAAAACCAGGTAACACATCAAACTAATATAGTTGATGAAGATGGTATAATGCAAAAATATAGATCATATATACCGCTTCTATTGCAAATTGGAGACGATATGATTTTCCTTGCGCAGACATCAAAGCTTCCATATCCTTATAAACATTAAGGATTTCACTATAGCACAATTTCATGTAGTTTGGAAGTTGATCTATGCAGTTGATATCCCACCTACATGCCATTAATCCAAATGGTTATGGCTATAATTCAATCAAAAAATTTATTTTCAATAATTTGAAGTAAAAGGTGGAATATATGTTCTTTGGATAACCTTTGAATTGCTTTTGTAAAGTTGTTAAGTTCTTCATATGTGCCATATGCATCATATGTATCATCCAAAATTGATGTGAGGGCTATTACTTTCGTCATGAAAGTTCTAGCAAGGGAGTAATGCGGTTCAAAGTATACTCCCAATATCCATAAGTAACATTCCACCAATCTATCTCGTATAAAAGGAAAATTAGTTGCAACATCTAAGCCTTTCCACCATCTGAAATAAAATATCTAATTAATTAGCACAGTTATGATCGTATTGCCAAAGTAGAAAGAAACTATATTGATGAATGTATGGCACTATTAGACCTATTTACAAGACAAGACATGAATAAAGTTCTTGAAACCGACCATCTATGTAATTAATAAAGGTATTTTTTATTTAACTTTAATTTTAATTTTTATTTAGAAATATTAAAACATTAATATTAGGCTTGACATTTTTGGCATGACTATATACACCTCTAGGCACTAGCAAATACCTGTATATCTCACTTAGCTCCTTTTTGTGCAAATGTTGTACTATCTTGAAATCCAACTTCGCAAATTTCATTAGATTCTCATCTTCAGTACCATATCCTTCATATACGGAAATGTAGCTCCTAGCAACCAACCTCGGCAAACTCTTGCGAAGGGGTCGATTCAGAGCATTAGCAACCTGGATCGAGAGAGGAGAGTCTACCATAGTTTTTGCCAACTCTAGATGAAATGTGGTGAAAGAAAGAGCTTCTTCTAGTATATCTTCTCCATGCACTCGAAAGTGTGTAGCTTCATACAATTCTAGCAGGCTTTTCACATCACTGGTTAAGGATTCCTTGAACTTTCCTTTCTCATCTTTGAACTTGTTGAATGTATCTGCTCAGTCATCAAAGAAATTTGGAACAATATTTTTTTTAATACTAAGAAAATCATAGTTTGGAAATAGAAAAATATTATTATAGATGTTAGAATTCGTATTCCAAACTTACTTGATACTACTTTAATTAACTGAGTTAAATCTCGGGTTTATTTGAAACAATATTTAGTGAGGATTATAAAAGAAATTTTTTTCACGAAAATTGGTCAATTAAAGATTAGCATCTTTTTGAATCTATGGTTTAATCCAATTAATTCATATAACCAGGTTTAAGAGATAGTATCTAATAAATTTAAAGTTTAAATCTTGACAATTGTAACCTTTTCCCTTATTCTTAAATTGAAATATATATTTTTTGTAATATATATATATATATATGTTATGTTTGGTTTTAACAAAATAAGGCATAAAGCATACCGCAATTGACATTGAAGCCCTTCTCTCTTAGCAATCGAAATCGAATAGCTGTAGTGCAGAGATCATCATCATCAATCTCAATATCATTGTAATCATCTTGATATATATTTTGTAAGGCATCTTCGATCTCTTTCTCAAAATGGTAAGCCACACCTAAGCGCTGGACTGCATCAATTATGTGCAATTTTTGAGATGGTTTATCCACGGTTGTCACCAACATTCTCCTCACCTCTTGCTTCAATTCTTCATGTTGGAGTTTAGTTCTAGCATCCACATCCTATTCAATTGCGAAAAGCTTTCAATTAATTTTAAAAACCTCGGCAACTTGACAATATTTTTTAATATAAATTAAAAATTCTTAAAAATTGAAACTTCTGTAGATAAGATTAACATCATCATTGATCTAACTTATGTTAGGTGGACTTTTCATTTTTGTTTTCAAGTATTCGTATTCAACATATATTTGAATATGATACGGAATATAACATATATATTAAAAAATTTTAAAAAATTTAATATATTTATATTAGACACAAATCTATACCCAACGATAACTTCAAATATGGATAATAAAGGTTTGAACCACTATTAGCAGTAGTTTGAGACACCAACAACTAGCACTAATCTGTCAAATTATCTAATCTTTGATTTTTTTTAATTAAAAGCATTATCCTTGTGATAATAGTATATTTATTTCTCATTAATTATGTAATATTTATTGCAGTTGATACGTTTGAAGTTCCTCAATACCGTGCATAGAGACTAGAGAGAACCCAAATAATAAGATGTGAACGAGGAAGCAATTAAAATCAGAAAGAAGAAATTGTAAGCTGTGCATATTATTAGTTTCATCTTACATTACTTAAGAGTCTTTACTCTTTTTTTTTAAGTATATCCATATTTAATATTTATATTTAATATATATTAAATATGAATATAAAAATAATACTTATAAAATTATTAAAAAATTAAATATATCAATATCGAATATTATATCTTATAATCACCTCAAATATAGAAAACATAAATAGGATCTCACTTAATAAACACACAATGAACGAGGTTTTCACACATACCACTTCAGCAGGAGGAGAGAGGAAAATGTCCCCCCAAAAGTGAGGGTTGTACTTGGCCAAATGGCGATTTTCCTCGGAGTTGGTATCATCATGAGCTGAAACAAGATTTGCAGAAATTTGAGAAAACATTGCTTTGGGAAATTTGGTTTATAGCCCTTCAGTGTGCGAAGCTCTGCTGAGTTTTGTGTGATCCAAATGCTTTTATGAGTTGCATGTATTTATAGATACCCCAGTGATGTCCATCAAGCTCAACAAACAGGATACTGTCGTTAAATAGTATTCATGATTTTCACGTGACATTTTATAATCTTATAAAACTAGATCAAAGTTATCCCTTTAATTGAACCATTGAAGGGATAACTTTAATTATTGCTAAGAAATTGTTTGTCATGTAGTAAGTATTTTTTTAATTATTTATATTTATAAAGATTTAAGTATTTGCATCATATTTATTTTTTTCATATTACAATATTATTTTTTGTATTGCACGTATATAAATTTTGACATTCCAGTACATTATGTCATGCTAGTATTTTTTTTTTATGTTATGTCCAAAATTACCAGGTTTAATTGTTATTATTCAAATAACTCTAATTTTGTGTAACATTTATTCTATATAAATTTTGACACGATTGTATATTATGTTGGGGTCATCTTATTTTTTTGCATCGTTTCGTATTCTAGTTATTTTCCCTATGATGGACATCATTCGAATAACTCAAAATTTTTGTATTGTGTTGTATTTTAGTTATTTTTTTAAAAATTATTTTTTATTTTATATTATTGAATAAAATATTTTATATTATATTGATAAATATCGGACAAAATTAAAATATTGAATAATAACTTGAGATGGGTTGATGTAAGTAAAATTTATTTTAAACTCTAGATTTTGAAGCAAAAAAATATTATGATGATTAAAAGGTTAAAAAAAAAGCTATGTTAAATAATGCTATGAGTTATTATATGATAGTTAGGTTTATATATTATCCTTTTTCTATTTTTTAATATGAATAAAAACAATACATATCAATATGATCTAAATTAATTAAATTAAGATATCAATCTTAATTTTTTATGGATAATATATATAATGAATTAGATTCATGTATTCATGTTGTATTTATTTTATTTTATTTTATATGTATATTTTAAAAGCTTTCTTTAAGTTAGAATATTTTATACAGTTTATCATAGTAATTTATTTTTTACTCTAAATTCATATTATTTTGTATTATAATCATATTCAATGTATCATTAACGATAATAAAATAAAAGCAATAAAAAAACTTCAAACACTAATTTTGTTTAAAGTTAAATTATTTCATCGATTGCATATTGCTTTTTAATGGAATTCCTAATATGGTATTACGTTTCTTTTTTTCATTGCTAGTAAGGCTCGTTTAATGTCATAGAATAATAATAATAAGCCAACACATGAGAAATAGTATTGAATGGTATTATCTTATATCGATTAAATTTTAATTTTTTTCATAATTTTATATTCAAATTAAAGTTTCTTTATCTATTACTCAATTGATTTTAAGTTGAATGATTAATTTTAATGAAACTGTTTTTAGATCGATAAATATGAATAAATTTATTTAAATTTAATTAAATATTAATTAAAATTATTGAAATGTCACTCATCCACTTGATTTTCAATTAACGACATATCATTTGTACTCAAAATATAAACATTTATTTCTTTACGAGAAAAGAATATTTTACAATAATAATTAACCAAATAACAAAATAAATAAATAAATAAATTCATTGATAATCGATGACGCCTTTCATATGGTTTTCATGCAATTTTATCCCTTTCAAATTGCACTAATTCAACTGCAACTTGCCTTAATATATACAAGCACTAGACCCTTGAGTGGATTTGGTTTCACCTTTTTTTTAGCATTAAAATATACAAGCACTAGAATCTTGGGTGGATTTGGTTTTGCTCGTCTTTTTTTTTGTTTAGCATTAAAATAATGTAATAATTCAAGCTCTGCACAAATAATTATAACGTTTATTGAATTTTCTATTATTTTAGTACCTATCACAACTATTTAAAGTTTAGATCCTTTGATTTTTTTCTTTCTTTTTTTGATAATCATTTGGATGCTCTTTTTCTGATTAGCATATCGACACGAAAATTTTAAAACTTGCTACACGTGATTTCTTTTCTTTTAATATTTAATTCAATTGCTTGAATATTTTAATTCAATTTTAAAAGTCATGAACAGATCTATTCAAAGGTCGAGTAGCATAATTAATTCAGATTTGGATATGATAATTTGTGATTCAGGTTGATTTGATTTAGATCGGATCGCTATTTAAATAATAAATAATTATTTTTATTAAATTAAATTATAATATATATTAATATAAAATAATTTTTAATATTTTAGTATATTTGAACAATGATTCGAACAGTTGGGTCAAGCCGAATTTAGATTTAGACATTAATTTTAAATTTTTTCGAATCACAATCCAACTCAATCATGAATAAGTGTAACCATGAATGAAAGAGACGCATGTGTATATATATATATATATATATATGAATATTTATTTGATATATTAGTAGTGAAGTTTTTAATTCTATAAGCAAGGTTAAAACACTGATATGCGTCTTGAGTATAAATTTTAAAAAATAAAAACTAAATAAACAAGATACTTGGAAGTGTTTTATGTTAGACTTTATGTGGCCCACGTGATAATAAATGAACCAAGATAATTAAATCAAATTATTAAAGTAAAATTATAAAGTAAATCCTAATTCTGTTTAACTACTCAAGTGATAAGAGTTTAACTCTACTTCAGTAACCAATTAGAATACGAATTCTTTGATTGTATGATACAACTTTAATTAGTCTTCTAGTATAGGTCTCTAGTTTAGTCTATAGAAATTGTCTGTGCACCATCATAAGATAATTATCAAGAAAAGGATATAGACTATAAGGCTTATAGGGGTGTTCATCTTTGTGTATTTGGAGCTAATGTGGGTTCTTGATCAACAATGGCTAGAGGTACGTTTTATTTAAATTATTACATTTTAAGCATGCTTGATGGAATTAAAAAAATCCACTGCCATTGTATCAAATAATAATTATATATACATATATATATATATATATATGAACATGTATTGGAAATATCTAACTTTTATTTTTGGTATTGAGATTTCCATAAAAATTTCAGGATATATGTAATCTCAATTAATATTAATCTATACTAAACAAATCTATTTAATGTTTTACTTCTTATCCATTCAATTGTAATTCTTGGTTGGACTTATTCATGTCCGGTGGACTCGATCCACCCATGTCAAGTTTTAAAACATAATTTTTTTTAGTTTGGATCAGTCTGGTCTGACTTATTTAAATTTAATTATAAAAAATATAAAAATATTAATATAAAAATAATTTTTTATTTTTATTAATATTTTAAAAAATAATTCAAAATTTTCTTAACTATTTTCATCAAAACCGAGTCTCTTTTATAAATATTTTAAATAAATTTAATAATTTTAAATATAATACAAAATAAAATACAAATATGACATAAGAATAAATAAAAATTTAAAACACATAACACATAACAAACTATAAACGTAATTATCAAAAATTTTGCACAAACGATATATATATATAATGGAGCTTTCAACGTGGAAAGATAAGGCATAGTAATAGCCCATGATAGATATGAAGACAGAAAAGTTGCCACCCAAGAAAAAAATAACATATTTTATTTTGTTTATTATATTAAATGAAATATGCTGTGTTAAAGAAAATGCTTTTAAATTAAAACACATTTTTTATGTGGATGGAATTATAGACTTTAAATTATTAGATTATGATTTTTACTTTGCTTGATCATCATCCCCACCAAAAATTTTCTTCGTTTACATCATATCTATCATGGGTTAGAGCTAAGTCTTATCTTTTCACATAGAAGGCTCAATTGTGGTGAGTTGGCAAGAAAAACAAATAAGATAGAGGAAAGTGCTTAAAGGGTAGCAATTGGACGGATTCTAATAGATTTGGGTTGAGTATTTTAAGTTTAAAGTTTTTGGGTTCGAGTTGATTCGAGTTTAAGTTTATTCAGATTTAGATTAATTTGGGTTCAAACTAACTCAAGTTCAAATTTATTCGGGTTTGGGCTTTTTCAGATTCAGAATCGAGTTCAAGTTTGTTTTATATCATTTTTTATTTTATGTTAAATATAATCACTTTTACGTAATTTCGAATTCTAAGCCCAAGCTTGAAATTGGCCTAGTTCGGCCCAAAAAATTCTTAGTTCATAGTTTGAATAAAATTTTGAATTCAAAGCTCAGGACCGAATTTGGCCTAGCTGACTTATTTAAGTACAAATCATTATTCATAATATTAAAAAATAATTTTTATATATTTTATAATTAAATTTAAATAAAAAATATTTTATTTAAAAAAATAATGTTTTGAGTGAAGCTTGCTTAAAACTTAAAATCTGAGACTCAAGCTTGATCATGTCGAGCCTATTGGGTTGAGCAGGTTGTTCGGCCCATAGGTATGTATAGGTACTAGTCTAACCTATGATTTTTTTTAATTTTGATATGGTATTATTTATTATGATTTTTATTTTTTTAATTTATTTTTATTACTTTGTTATACTATTATCAAACTCTAATTATCATTACTTGAAATAATAGTAATAAGAATAAGAATAATATTAAAAAAATATTTAAAATTTTATTACTAATATACATAAACTCTTCATATTTAATGAGTCTAATTAATTAAATTAAAAAAATGATAAATGAATGATATACTTTATTGGCAATATTTTTAAAGCTCAGGATATGATTTATTTTTTGATAAATTATTATTTTGTCATATATTGACATACCCAAAAGTCGAGCTACCTACTTGGCCCAGTTGGACCTAGACCTGCTCATATTTTTGTTTCAAACTAGCTCAACCCGACTTAAAATAGTAATTTTAAATTAAAATAACGTATATTTTATTTAAATTTAATTTAAAATATATAAATATTAATAAAAAAATTTTTAATGTAATGATTAGTAATTTTGGCTTAAACAGGCGAGCTTAGGTATGTTAAATAAGGACTTGGGATTTTAAAAAACTTCGTGTCGTAACCCAACCTGACTCAATAGCAAGTTTAATTATATATAAAATATAAATTAAGTTTTTAATATTTAATTAAATTATATATGATATTAATATTTAATATTTAATTTATTTTTGATAGGGTATTATCTATTGTAGTTTTCATATTTTTTAATTTATATTGTTACGTTTTTATACTATAATCAAATTCTAATTATTATTACTTAAAATAATAATGATGATGATGATGATGATGATAAATAAGAATAGTGAAGTATTTAGAATTTTACTATTAATATACATATACTCTCACTATTAAATGAGTTTAATTAATTAACTCAAAGAAAATACGATAAATTGATGATACACGACAATGTTTTCAAAGCTTATTATATAATTTACTTTTTGATAGATTATTATTTTGTTATATATAGACTTGCTCAAGGATCGGGATACCAACCTGACCTAATTGGATCTGGGTACGAGTTCTCATATTTTTATTTCAAATTAGCTTGCTCGATTCGAAACAGTAATTTTAAATTAAAATAACATATATTTTATTTAAATTTAATTATAAAATATGTAAATATTAATAAAAATATTTTTTAATATGATAAATAGTAATTCATTTATGATAAGTATTTTTGTCATATTTAATTCATTTTTCATGCTATGTCATTTTAATTATTTTTTTTGCAATCATGTGTTGCTTTTCAATTCTTCTTATATTTTTCATAATTTATCATAATTAATTAGTTACTTTTATTTTTTAAATAATGTATTTAAAGAGATTGATCTGTAAGTTAACTTGCATGTCTATATAAGATCCGTTAACTGATATCCATTTGAAAAAAATATTAAAAAATTTTGTTTTATTTTTGAATGAAATATTTAAAGGGTTAGTCTGTAATTGACTTGCGAATCCATTTAAAAATTATATCAAACTTACTTTAATTTTAAATAATTTATTTAAAAAGATTGATCAATACGTTAACTTGCATATAAGCTTGGGATTTGTGCTCAATTGGGTTGGTTAATAAATTTTTGAAAATTCATTAAATAATTAAATATTTTTATTTTGTTTTTAAATGGTGTATTTAAAGTGATTAATCCATCCATTAACTCCATGAATTGATTTAAAATATGTGTCAATTCAAATACACTATTTAAATAAATAAATATTATTTAATATAATTTAATTTAAAATAAATTTTTTATTAAAATTAATTAAAAATTACAAAAAATGTAAAAACTCATTAATTTTTTATTTTAAATTATGTACTAAAATAATTAATCTACATTTTAACTTACATGTTAATTTAAAATTCATGCCTAATTTTAAATACATAATACAAATGCATAATTATTATTTTAAAAATTTAATTGAAAATTAATTTTTGATTAATGATAGCTAAAATTTATAAAAATAAAAATAAAAACCCATAGCGAAGCAAGGACATAACTCTAGTTAATAAATAAAAAAAATAGAAGCGGAAATATTCATGTATAGAGGTAGAAAGATTTTAAGTATTTTGTTTAAGTTTGTTTTTGGTTTGATTTGCTCGTATTACTTATATTTATTATTCAATACTAATAAAATATTTAATAAAATATTTTTATATTAATAATTATATATTTTATAATTAGATTTAAATAAAAATATATTTTACGTTTCTTTAACCAGCCAATCTGCAAACAATTTTATTAAAACAAAAAGGGGAAAACAAACCTACCCGAGAATTTAGAGAGCCAGTGCATATATTTGATTCTAATTTTTTATTAACATATTGGATATGAAAATCTTAACAATTCCTACACGTGATTTCTATTTCTTTTTAGCAAGGAAATTAAAGTATATGTATACATTTTATTAATCCAATTGTTTTATTTTATTTTTTATTCACAGAAACCATACATGCTATGTTTTAAAACAATTAAAAATATTTACCAATTTGTTTAATGTAAAAAAATTTTTAACAATTAAATATATGTTGAAAACATCAGTATTCTCGATTAGTATAATAGAGACATCAGATCAATTCAAAACTTTACGTGTATGATGAGCATAGTTATATTATTAAATCCATCAGTTAATTTATTAAAATGTCAATTGTATAAAAAATTATATAATTATGTAAAACTAATTTAGTTTTACACTAATATAAAAATATTTTTTTTCACATATATATATATGTTAATTTCCCCTGCCAAAAAAAATATAAATCACGCATAGGAGTTGTTAAGATTTTCAATATCTAATATGTTAATAATTAACAAAAATGAATAAAGGTGATTGTCAAAAGCAGAAAAGAAAAAGAAAAATCAAAGGGAATCCGATCCTTTAATTGGTTGTCTTAGGTACTAAAATAATAGAAAAATCAATAAACCTTATAATCATTTTTGAAAAGGTTTAATTATCGCATTATTCCAATGCTAAACAATAATAATAATAAAAGAGTGAAAACAAATCCATCTCTCTCTCTCTCTCTTTCTCTCTCTCTCTCTCTCTCTTTATATATATATATATATATATACATATTCAGGGATAAGTTTCATGAGAACAATGTGAAAGTTAGGCGTCATTGCTGATCAATGAATTTTTTTTTGTTATTTGGTTAATATTATAATCATTTTTTTATATTTGATATATTGATAATGTATAAATGTTATGTACTATCAATAAATCATAAAATGGTATCTCGTTAATAAAAATAGAGTGGATAAAAGGAAAATTTTAATAATTTTAATTAATATTTAATTAAATTCAAATAAATTTATTAACATTATATTGATATCTATCATTTATTTCTTTATTAAAAATACAAAATAATATATAACCTAACAACAATCATATAATAATATAACGTCATTCAATGTAGTTTTTTTATAATATGTTTTTTCCTTTTGCTTCAAATTCTAAATTAAGATTAAAAAATATGCACATATTAATATTTTAATTTTTATCAATATTTATCAATATAATAATCTTTATTTAATAATATAAAAATAAAAAAATATATATCTTTATTTTTTTAAAAAAAATTGATCATTATATAACATGTGACACAAAAATTATCTCTTCTTATTACTAAAAATAATATGGCTTTATTAAAAAAAACTAATAATTACTGTTCTTTTTATTTTTGTTCTATTCACATGAGATTCAATGCACAAACATAAAAAAAAAAAAACTAAATTTTATTTATTTATAAAAGGATTTAGAATGTCAAGAACGTAAAAAAAAATGTTGATTTGTTTTTATTTCAGCCTATATAAACTTTTTATCGTATAACTCTTTAATGATTTTATGAATAATTTATATATCTTAATTATATTTTAATTTTGATAAAAACACTAAAAATATATCTCTCAAATTAATTGTGCATTGAGACTTAAAATCTGTAATCTTAATCAAAATAAAAAAACAATGAAATAAGTAGGAATTAAAAAAATTGAAAATAAATAAAAACAATTAAAATACAATCTTAATCAAAACAATAAAGAATAATAAAAAAAGTGTTGAACAACTATAAAAAGGTGCAAATATAAAATAATTAGGAGTTGTAAAGCAAAAAGAATTGACAATAAATGGAAAGGATTTGACATACTTTGTCTAAAATATATTATTAATCAAAATACTGAAAAATTCTATCTTGATCAATTATAATTTGGTGCAAGTTAGTTTAATATTGGTATATATTTACGAGTGGACAAAAAAGATTTATTTATCATATACCTTTATAGATGTAATATCTTTTTAAATTTAAAATAAATTTTTTGATAATTGTGTTATTAAGTAATAGATAAAATTAGTTAACTATATAAATTTTTATAATTTTTAAATTTAAGATAAACACTAATATTTCTAATAGAATTTTAGATTTAATAGGATTTTTTGGTTTCAAATTTAAAATACAGTAATTATTTGAATATTAATTGAATGTACATAAGATATAATTAAGATTAAGCCTATCTAAATTTGGATAAATATGTTTTGGAAAATTTTAAATTTTAAATTAAAATCTAGGATAAATATATAGTTTTAAATTTTTAAATCTTCAATTTAAAATTGATAAGTTCCTGTATTTGAAAATGACAATTTGAAAATATACGAATAAACTATTGTCAATTCTCATATGTATAAATATAAATAATTTATTAATGAATTTGAAATTTTCATCTTATGTGTCATGCAAAAAGATTGTGCACGTAAGCGTTCAAATCAGCAATATCTTATCTCATATTTTTATACCTTATTATATTATGTATAAATATTATATTATTGTTTTTTATAAAAAAATCTAAAATAAATAAAAGGAAAACAGACGCTAATCAAGCTGGCTTCTGTCCATTTAGCTTTGAGTTTCCATTTTCAAGCCACTTGATATGCTTTTTTCACTTTCCGGCTTTCCTTATTCATCTCTACGCGCGTGTTTCCATTTTGATCCCATAAAAGCATTGCTATTTTTTCTTGCGTGACCCACTTGTTTGTCTTCATATCTATCACGGGTTAGAACAGTGTCTTATCTTTTCACATAGAAAGCTCAATTATATATACATCTATATAAATTGTATGTGCAAAATTTTTTATAATTAGGTTTGTATTTTGTGTATTTATTTTGTATTATATTTTTACATTTATTAAATATATTATATTCGTATTTAATTTTCTTATATCATATTCATAATCATCAAGTTTACTTATAATATGTTTGAAAGAGATTTGGTCTCGATGAAAATTGTTGAAAAGAGTCTGAGTTATTGTTCAAATATAAATAAAAATTTTAAAAAATTATTTTTATATTTTTTATAATTAAATTTAAGTAAGATAAATTATGTAGGTTAAAATTAAGAAAACTTATGTTTAAAATTCAACCTGGATAAGCTGAGCTTACTAGACATGAACAAGTCTAGTTAAGAATTACAATTAAATAAAAAAATTAAATAAATTTGTTTAGTGGAGATTGAGATTAATTTGGATTACATATCTTCGGAAAATTTTTATGGACATCTCGATATCAAAAATAAGAAATAGATCCTTCCACCCTTCCACTACTTGTTTATATATGTCTCTTTCATAACCTTTAAAAGTGAATTAAGATATACAAGCAATTAAATTACATATTAATTCTCTTGCTAAGAAAAATAGAAATCATGTGTAGGAATTCTTAAGACTTCCATATCCATATTTTAATAAAAAAAAAGTCGAAGTGATTATCAAACAAAGAGAAAAAAAAAAAAAAACCAAAGAGAGTGCGATCCTTTAATTAGTTGCGTTAGGTACTAAAATAATAGAAAATTCAATAAAAGTTATAATTATTTGTGAAAAGATTGAATTATTACATTATTTTAAAGCAAAATAATAATAATAATGATAAGAAAGAGTGAAAACAAATCTGCCCAAGAATTTAGTGAGCCACCGTATATATTTGATTCTAATTTTTTATTAACATGTTGGATACGAAAATCTTAACAATTCCTACACGTGATTTCTATTGTTTTAGCAAGGAAATTAAATTATATGTATACATTTGATTAATTCGATCGCTGTATTTTATTTTTTATCCATATTGATCATACATGCCACGTTTTAAATCAATTAAAAATATTTAATTATTTGTTTAATATAAAAAACTTTCAATAATTAAATATATGTTGAAAACACTAGTATTCCTTATTGATATGATGGAGATGTCCGATCGATTTAAAATTTTACGTGCATGATGAATACAGTTATATTACTAAATCCAATGGCTGATTTGTTAAAATATTAATTGCATAAAAAATTATATAAATACATAAAACTAATTTAATTTTATATTAATATAAATAAATCTTTCTTCATATATATATATATATATGTTAATTTCCCCGCTAAAAAAAAAGTAGAAATGAGGTGTAGGAATTGTTAAGATTTTCAATATCCAATATGTTAATAAAAAATTGAATAAAGGTGATTGTCAAAAGCAGAAAAGAAAAAAAAAATCAAAGGGAGTGCGATCCTTTAATTGGTTGTGTTAGGTACTAAAATAATACAAAATTCAATAAACGTCATAATCATTTTTGAAAAGCTTCAATTATCGCATTATTTTAATGCTAAACAACAACAATAATAATAAAGAGAGAGTGAAAACAAATCCCTCTCTCTCTCTCTCTCTCTCTCTCTATATATATATATATATATATATATAAGTTGCAGTATTTGACAGGGATAAATATCATGAGAACAATGCGAAACTTAGGCGT
>JBBYHO010527352.1:0-17130 GCA_038382025.1 Adansonia gregorii | reverse complement strand
ATAAGATCTAATAAAATTATATATTCACATTTGAATCTCCAAATTCTTGTGGCCAAATTAATGATTACTATGTTACACATTCTCAATAGATAATTTTATTTCATATTAGAACAGTGACTATATTATAAAAGCTTTTGCTTTCCCACTATTTTACTTTGACCAAAAAAATTATCATACAAAAAATTTTAACTTGTATCATTTCTTGTCAAAACCACTTCTATATTGAAAATAAATTTTGTAAAATAGTCCAACTTTTTATTTCATAAAACCAACATAAATTCATGCGATAAATAATAAAATAGGTTTAAGTAGTCATAATTTTATTTAACCCTTTTAATGGACTATCAAAATGTATAACCAAATATAAAACCCATTTAGGTTTATGGTATTTTAAGCCAACCAAAATGATCCACCTTATATATTCATCTATATAATAGACTTTAATTTAGTTTATTATATCTATATATATAATTGCCAATAAATATATATTTTGCATAGTCACAGTTATTCATGAAAGATCCATATCATAAGCCACCAATAATATACAACAAAGATAAATCATAAGACTAATATAATAATTTGTAAGTAAAGTTTATAGTAATTTTTTCAAATAGCTTCATAGACATCTCATTCTAAGCTATTGAGACTTTAATACAACTTAATAAACATCCAAAAATCAAGGATTTTACATATAGATAATTAATTTAAATAAAATTTCACAAAACATATTTGCATGTAGAGCATCTATGAAAACTTAAACCGTCATTGATTGTCTCTTTTATCACTTCAATTTATTTGTATTACAAATTTAATTAAATATATAAAAGGAAAAATATGTACTTGACGCTTCGTAACTTTCCAAATGAATGATAAACAAATCTAGTTCATAAGTTTAAAAAAATTGCAGCCAATAACCATCTAAATCAATTTAAATTTTTTTATCTTACCATACCTTTTACATGTATCGTTTGCACTAACACATCGAGGCCAAATTCCTTTGAATTCATTAGGTGGGTAGCACTTTATACTAATAAAAAATTTAAAGCTTAGGCCTCACACAAGATTGTGAAAGCAATGTCGTTAGGTCATAGTCAAAATGCAAAAATATGGCCATGTGGGCACGCTGGAAGGAGATTTTCTTTGGCTTTAAAATATGACCATGGCCATGCCCATTTCTTTACTCTTGCCATGTCACCCCAAACATTTGTATCTTAATATACTCATGTTAGACAATTGTTCATTAAATGTTGGGTCTTGCACTTTTCATTATATCTTGCTTCACTTTTAATCAAATTTCTCGTAAAATTACACAAATAATAGCTTAAAATTATTAGTATGTGGGGAAGTGACAAACATGAGAAATTGACGAAGGCTTCAAGGCATGTAGCAATGTCACTTTCTTTAAGGTTTTATTCACCCGCACCATTAATAAGGTATGCAAAAGGGTTACTAGCGTATAAATCTTGAGGATACAATAAAGCCCTACGATTGACGACGTTTTACATTGATGACATCAATCTACTATGCACTAAGCAGTGTATAGCAAAACTATCAAAATTCTATCTGTAATTTTTTATATAGTTTTCTATCTATGTTTTTCAAATGAGGGGGTTCAATTTATAGGCATAAAATGTCTCCTCATGTAGACAAAACTTTTCCAAATACATGTCCACTTGGATAGTCGCACCATTTGATAAATAATCAAGAGGCATCACTCTTAATTCAATAATTAAGAGACATTACTGTATAATTATTGAAGACATGACCTTTCATTATTTTAAAAAGGTTCCAACAGTGTTATGAGAAATGGCTCCATTCGAAAAAGAACCAACCCTTGCTTTTGTCTACAACACTACCTTGCTTTATTGACTCTATTTATTTCCCGGTTACTTTACATGTTTTTTACCACCTTCAGTTTTGTATGTTTGCTTCTAAGCATTTCAATAAATGTTTCAAATTTTATTAAATATATTGATATTGCATACCATAGAAATTATAATGGTTTTATAAATAAGAGGACGTCTTTTTATATTGTTTTATAATTATACATGATTTTGATTTGAAAGTACATCAGTGATTTGTTTTTTAAATTTGTTTCATATATATCAGTGCATTATTAAATATATGTTTAGTGTATGTTTATGTAGTTGTACATATTGGTTCATAATTGTCGTTTAAAGTCAATATTCCTATCAATTCTGCTTTGTTCGAGATCAAGATAGTTTACAAGGCTAATTCATAGAAAACAAACCTTTTGTTATGCTAAAGGATTACTCCTTTTTGTTATAAATAAGGCTTCTAGTAAAAAAGATAAAAAATAAAATGGTATTGTATAATTTATCAACAGTTCAACGAAGATATATATAAATTAAAATTTTTTTAAAAGTTTAGTAAGATTTTTAATTATTAGTTTAAATATATAAAATATTGCATCTTTTACTAAAAGAGCAACAACAATATTCTACTCAAACTTAGCTTACTAAATTTACTATCATTTAATCAGTAACATTTAAAAGAGATAAATACATAAAAGAAGATTTAAAATAGGTAATATCCTTTTCTTTATGTAAATCATAATCACTTCAAACGATTTCATTATTTTTTTTTAATGATCAATTTGGTTGATCAAATAACTTACAATTAAGTAGGACACAATTAAAGTGATTAATCGTATGGACTAGTAAATAACTTCACTCCAATTTAACATAGTTACATAAGCAAAGTTAACATCAATCAATTAGCATTTATTTTTTTAAAATATTGTATATATAAAGGTGGTGATTTATTAGTAAAAATATAAATAATTAAAATCCTTTTTAAAAAAAAAATTAGATCTCCTCAATAATAATAAATACAAAATTGATAATGAAATTTTATTTAAAAGTGGAAAAAGAAAACATTAGCGAGAAAGATGGTATATATTGATTTAAATTTGAAAAAAGTGATAAAAAGCAAAACATGGTAAAGAAAGCAAAAACAATTAAATGAAAGAAGGAAAATTTAAAAAATGACACAATTATTCTATTAGTAAATAGAACAATGAATAGATAAAAAAGGATTAAAAATATTGGAAAGCATAACCAAAAAACGAGATAACTCAATAAATGTATAACTAATTATTGGAAAAAATATTTGACATACAATGTTGTGTTGAAATATAATTCAAAAGTAGGAATCAAAAAATAAAAGAAAATACGATAGAAATTATTCACTTGAAGAAACTGAAATATATAATGATAGGTGGAAACAAAGTTGTTTGGTTTGCAAGATTTACGGCACGGTAGGTTAATTTTATAAACATTAAAGGAGAAGCAATAAAAGATGATTAAAAAACATATACCAAGAAAAAACTATAAAAAAAAAAGGATAGATAAGTTTGATTTTAATCTAATGTGATTTCACTTGATTTTATTAAGTGGACTCAATAATTTAAATTTATTTAATCTATATTTGAAATTGGCCTGAACCCAAACTCATAGTGATATGAATTTAAAAATAATCAAATTCGAATGACTTTAAAAAATTGACTTGAATTTTAACTACATATATTTTATTCTTTAAAAATATTAATTTATTAAAAATAATAAATATAATATCATAATAAGCTAGCCGATACTTACAAATAGGCTGGTATATTATTTTTTTTGCACAAAAAGACAACAATTCACTTATTATATCAATTACATGTGTGCAAATTGCATTTTTTTCCCCAAATGGAAAAAGATATTTTTTTAAAGAGAGACGTGTAAATCCATTCGTTTATAATAGTTGTTTACGTTAAGATTGGATGTAAGGAAAATGTTAAAAGACAATGGTGTAGAAGGAGAAAAATTTCGACCAATCACAAATTACCATGTGTAAATTAAAATTTCTTTTAATTAAGAAATTATCAATTAAATTCTGCATCACCATTTGCAATTGATGATATTATAAATGGATATTTGTCTTTAATTAAATTAAAATTAAAGTAATTTAGAGTTTTATCTCTGATTAAATTAAAATTAATTTAAAAATAAATAAAAGAGTTTTATCTTTAATTAAATTCAAATTAGTTTAGAGATAAATAAAAGAATTTTATCTCTAATTAAATTAGTTAAGAAATAATTCATTAAGATAAATTTATTAAAAAAGTTATATTCTTTAAGATCTCTTTTATATTTGGCTTATTGGCACTATAAAAAGGGATCTCCACTAAAGCCATTGAACACAATTCATAAGCCTGCAAAGAAGAAGCAAATTTTGAAGATTTTAGTCCTTTTAAAGCTTAAAGAAGTTTTCTCTTAAGAACGCGAAGAACGCAGCTTTCGTTCTTCAAGAAGCTACTCTCTAATCTTGTTTTGGCAACAAAAAGGATTTAAATTCGTTTGTCAAGATTAAGTCTGGGAGACTCTTGAAACAGACCTCAGCAATTCAAGATTAAGTCTAGAAGACCCTTGGATCGAAGTTTTTATTAAAGCCATGAAACAAAGGATTTCTTTATTTTAAAGAACATCCAGAGATTGCAACTCAAATCTGATAAATCAAGTTGATTTATTTGTATCTAAATTTTTTTTGTCATATTTTTTGAGACAAAATTCGTATGTAAAAATTTCTAGCATGCCCGGTGGGTTGATCTCTACCTTTCATCCTTTTTCTTCAAAATTCAAGTTATCAAGTTGCAATGGCTCCCAAGAAGAACCTTGTTAACAAACCAACTCTTAAACCTCTTTTTCTGATCCTGCAGTCTACCCTACTTCACCAGCCAACATTGATGTCACTACTCATCCTTACAGCACTAGGGTAAAGACTAAATCTTTTTTTGAGTTTTATGATCAGACTTTTCCAGTGCTAAACCAAAATCCACTCTTTGAGACTTTTTCAAGTCAAGACTTGGAAGAAGTTCTTGTTGAACAACTTGATTCTGGATCAAATCCAACTCACCAAAAATCATCCAAGGAGCAAGATATCTATTCAGGCAGTAGCTCCAAACCACAATCTCCTCCAAAATTAAGCTTTGGAGTAATGAATGTCATGACAACTGGCACCATATCACTTAAAGAGCAAGTTGCAATTTTAGCAAAATCTATCGAAACTCTCGCAGCAAGTATTAGAGAAAAAAATGAACAAATTGCCTTCTTGATGGATAGGATGGCTATTTCACTAGAAAAAAATCAACGGCCTCAATTGAAAATAGTCAATCAAATCCTCAAAATGATGTTAAAAACTCCAACACTGAAGATGCTATGGAGTTAGAGCAAAAGATTAGCGAAATAGTCACAAGAAGTCAACTCAAAGATCTTATCAAAGAAGCTATCAAGGATCAAGTTGACAGAATCACTCAACCTTCATACACGTATACAAAGCCATATTCTTCAAGGATTGATCGTTTAAGGATGCCTGAAAATTACCAACCTCCAAAGTTTCATCAATTCAATAGAAAAGGAAATCCATGCCAACATGTTGCGTATTTCGTGAAGACTTGTAATAATGCTGGAACCTATAGAGATCCTATGGTAAAATAATTTGTTCAATCCTTAAAGGGTATTGCTTTTGATTGGTAAACTGATCTTGAGCCTGAAACGATTGATAATTGAGAACAACTCGAGCAAGAATTTATCAATCAGTTTTAAAGCATTTATCACATTGTCAGCATGATCGAACTCATTAGCTTACGCAATAGAAGGATAAACCCATGATTGATTACATCCATAGGTGAAGGAATTTAAGCCTTAACTACAAAGAAAGATTATTTGAGTCTTCTGCATTTGACATGTGTATACAAGGCATGAATTAAGGCTTGTGTTACATTCTTCAAGGCATTAAACCTAAGACCTTTAAAAAGTTAGCTACTCGTGCTCATGATATAGAGTTAAATATGTCATCTTCTGGAAATCAAGAGCCTCTTGTGTAAGAGTCAAAAAAGAGCAAGAAAAAGTAAGACACCCGAAAAAAGGGCAAAATTTTTGCTAATAAAAAAAAAGAGCAAACAATTTATGGTTGTGGATACCAAGCCTCTTAAGATCTTTCTCTAAGTCAAAACAAGCTCAAGAAGCAAAATCTATGCCTACCAAAAACAAAGGCAAAGCTAAAGCTACCTTGAGGGAAATACAAGAAAAGAAGTACCCGTTCCTTGATTCTGATATTGCTAGTATATTAAAAGAACTTTTGAAAACCAAGCTGATTGAATTACTAGAGATGAAATGACCTGAAGAAGCCAATAAAGTCGATGATCCCAACTATTGCAAATATTATCGATTAGTTAGCCACCCCGTAGAAAAATGTTTCATCTTGAAAGATAAAATCATGACACTTTATGAAAAAGGAAAGATTGAATTTAAAGAAGAAATAGTGTCAACGAACATTACCTCAATCACTGTGGTGCCTTATTTCTCAAATAGAACCATAAAGTTTAGCTTTTTTTATCCCATTAGACTCCCTTCAAACACAAGTAAATGGTGGATCTCTAAGTGAATGAAGGTAACCATCTATTGCAGGAAACAAATACGGATGATGATGGCTGGACATTAGTCACACGTCGAAGAAGTAGAAAGCAAAATCTTCCAAAGCCTGGGAAGGTCACCATAAATGCTAAGATGATAAGGTGGCAATGTAAAGCTCCAAAGCCCAAAATGCCCTAGATAAAAATATGTTAATCTAAGTAAAAAAATTCAACTTGAAAAAGATCACGAAGATCGGTCACTTTAAATGAATATGTGCCAATCCAATTTAGAAATGAAGATTTGCTGCCTATGACTTGTTACAATATTGATGGTGATGGAGAATTCAAAGATGAAGATAATATAAATATAGTCGCTATTAGAGTTAGAGATCACTCTTGCTGCTCGAACATTAGCTTCACTGATGAAGATCTACTGCTAGGACCCATTCCTCATAATCGACCATTATTTATCATGGGATTTGCTTGTAAATAAAAGATCAATAGGATTTTGATGGACGATGGTTTCGCAGTCAATATGCTCCATTTAAAAATAATGAAGGAATTATAAGTCTTTTAGATGAAATGATACAAAGTCATCCAATGATTCAACCAAGACGGGCAAAGAGCTTTTAAAAAGCTTAGACTTCAACTTTTCATTGAAGATATAGAGTCTCATCCACTCTTTCATGTGATTGATGCCAAAACAACATACAATATATTACTAGGATGACCGTGGATACATCAAAATGATATAGTTTCTTCCACTCTTCATTAATGCTTCAAGTACTATAGAAATGGTCAATCAAGACAATTATTACTGATGCTTAACCATTTACCTTGACTAAGGCTCATTTTGTAAATGCTAAGTTTTATGTGGAGGGCACTTTCATTAAAAAAGTAATGACTGCTCCTGTGAAAGAATTAAAGGAAAAGGAAAAAAATTCACTGCTTCCACTAACGAAGATAAAATTAGTTAAGGTTTAAAGAATTCAACGTTTCCTCTTACTAACTTAAAAGAATCAACAATTCTTAAACCTTCTTTGAAAGGATATGTTAGGCTAGTTGAATAATCACTCTTCGAACATCAAGATTTTCCTTCCCATCGAGCTAGAAGTTTTGACCCTAATGCTTATAGATTACTTTTCAAAGCTGGATATAAGTAAAAAGATGTTGTTAAGTTGACAGAAGAACCTAGCAATGCAAAGTTACGAAGTCCAATTAAGGTTTTTCAAGTCTGGTAAAAAAGACTGATCATGTCAAAATGTTTAGATAAGGACTTGGACTTTCTCTGTTAAAATTGAAAATTCGTAAAGAAACTTCAAGTTACATAAATGCAAAAGAAATTCTTGAGGAGCAAAAAGATTTAATAGAGCCATCGAAACCTTGAGTGTTTAGTCATTTGGGAACACATTCAATGCATGTCTCAGTATTTGACCATTTGATCATTCAATTACCTCAAAGGTCAGTGTTTGAGTGCATAAGGCCAAAAGCTAATGAAGCTTCTACAAGTGAGCCAATACGCATTCATACAAGGCTAAGAAGTTTGAACTCCAAAAAAACAACTAAAGTTGAGAAAGAAAAATCTTAACCTTTAATGAAGTGAGGATTTTCATAGCAAAATTCCTTCTCAAATGAAAAGGCAAAGCACGTGGGAAGTAACTATTGGTGAAGTTTTGATGGCTAAAAGCGTACAATGGTGATAACCAAGTAGGATGTATCTTCAGAGGAAGAAAAGTTTGAAGAAATTAAACTAGTCGCTTCACATCATGCATCTATAAAGGAAGCTGATGAAAAACGACAAGAAAAAGATGCTCAAAAAGCCTCTTCATCATTTGAAGAAGAAAATCAGGCTACCATTTATGAGCTAAAAGAGGTTAACATCGGTACTTGTAAAGATCCACATCCAATTTTTGTCAAAGCTTCTTTGCCTTTAGAAGAAGAAAAAGCTTATCTTGATCTTCTGATTGAGTACAAAGATGTCTTTTCTTGAACCTTAAGGAAATGCCAGGACTTGATCCAAAAATAGCTGTGCATCATCTGGGTGTCAAAAAGACTATCAAACCTATCAAACAAGCTCAGTGACGTTTTCATCCTAACTCGATTCCTCAAATTAAAGCTAAAGTCAAAAGTTTATTAAAGCCAGCTTTATTAGAGAAGTTAAGTACCCTAATTGGATATCAAACATTGTCCTAGTGAGAAAGAAGAATGGTCAACTCTAAATTTATGTGAAATTTCAAGATTTAAACAATGTTTATTCAAAAGATGATTTCCCTCTTCCTCTAACTGAGATAATGATGGATGCTCCAATTGGTCATGAGGCTTTTTCTTTCATAGACGGGTCATCTGGTTATAATCAGATTCGAATGGCTCCAAAGGATAAAGAACTTACTACTTTTCGCACTCTAAAAGGCATATACTGTTATAAAGTTATGCCATTTGGGTTAAAGAATATTGGTGCTATGTATCAAAAAGCAATGCAAAAGATCTTTGATAATATGCTTCACAAAAATGTCAAGTGCTATGTGGATGACTTGGTTGTGAAGTTGAAGAAAAGGGTAGATCATCTTATTAATCTTCATCAAGTGTTTGCAAAATTATGCAAGTACCAATTAAAGATAAATCCACTAAAGTATGCTTTTGGGGTATCATTGGGCAAGTTTCTAGTGTTCATTGTGAGACATCGTGGAATTGAGATTGATCAATCAAAGATAGATGCGATCATGAAAATGCCAAAACCATATAATCTCTATGAGCTCAAAAGTTTGCAAGAAAGATTAGCATATATTCGATGCTTCACATCAAACTTGGCAGATTGATATCGACCATTTAATCGACTAATAAGGAAAGATGTTCCTTTTATTTGGGATAAAGCTTGAGTAATGCTTTCAAAAGCATTAAGGCCTATTTGTTATGGTCGCCTTTTAAAAATGCCTATACGAGGAAAACCTTTGATCTTTATATTGTTGCACAAGAATGTTCTTTAGGAGCATTGTTAACGCAAAAAAAAATGATGAAGAAAAGAAAAATGCACTCTACTATCTCAATAGAACTCTTAATGGTGCTAAGTTAAATTATTCTCCTATTGAAAAGACTTTTTTGGCAGTACTGTTTGCTGTTAAAAAGTTGAGACATTATTTGCAAGCTTATACTATCTATTTGATATCCTGAGCAAATCCTTCTAAGTATTTCTTATCTAAAGCTGTACTTAGTGAATGATTGGCAAAATGGCTCTATTGCTACAAGAGTTTGATATCACTTAAGATCCATAAAAGGCTACTAAGGGACAACCATTGCTAATTTTCTAGCAAACCATCCTATTCTAAATGATTGGGAATTCTCTAAAGATCTTCCTAATAAGGATGCTCTTTTTATCGAAATTCCCAAGCCATGGAAGTTGTTGTTTAATGGAGCTAAACAGTAAGATGGAGCTAGAACGAGTGTTGTCTTCATCACTTCGGAAGGTGATGTATTACCTTACGCATTCACTTTCACTAAAAATTGTTCCAACAATGTAGTAGAATACCAAGCTCTAATCATTGGTTTGAATATAGCAATTGATATGAAAGTCACCCAACTTAAAGTGTATAGAGATTCTAAATTGATCATCAACCAACTTTTTTCACTTTATGAAGTGAAGAAACTAGAGCTTTTACCAAATGTTAAAAATGCAAAGAAACTCTTAGAATGGTTTGACAAAGTGAACTCAGAACACGTGTTGAGAAAAGAAAATTGACAAGCTAATTCTCTCACCAGTTTGGCATCATTTCATGTATTACCAAGTGCCGAAGTAAAGGTTCTTTGGTGTAAACGATGGGTCTTGCCATCAATTATTATCTCTGAAAAAGAAGATATCAAATCCAACATTGTTTCAAATTGTGAAATTAATAAAAAAGATAGAAGGTAATCATTGATTGATTATCTAGAGTATGGTAAATTACCTAGTGATCCAAACATAAAACATAAGTGAAACATCGAGCTCCTCGATTTATTTACTTCAAGGGTACACTTTATCGTCATTCTTTTGATAGAGTCTTTCTTCCATGTTTAGGAGAAGATGAAGCATCCACAGCTCTACAAAAAGCTTATTCTAAAGTTTATGGTGCATATCAATTTGGACCTAAGTTGCATTTTCAAATCAAAAAAAAGGGGATACTATTGGCCTACAATGGTAAAGACGGCATAGACTATGCCAAAAAGTGTCAAGCTTGTCAGTTTCATGCTAACTTTATCCATCAACCTCTTGAGCCATTGCGTCCAACAGTCACATCGTGGCCATTTGATGGTTGGGGACTTAAATTAGTGGGGCCATTACCTAAGAGGTTGATAAGGCATACGTATATACTTGCAGCTTAGATTACTTTTCAAAGTGGGCAAAAGTGGCACCTTACAAAGAAGTAAAGAAAAAACTATTGCAATTTTCATTCGCACTAATGTCATTTATCAATATGGCATACCATGATACATCATGATTGATAATGAGAAGCAGTTTGACATGAGCAAATTATGTGCATAGTTTGACTGCAAGCAATATCACTCTTCAATGTACCATGCTCTAGCAAATGGATTGGTAGAAGCTTTTGATAAGACTTTATTTAATCTTCTCAAGAAAGTTGTTCACCTTTCAAAGAAAGATTCACATGAAAGGATGGGAGAAGCTTTATGGGCTTATCATACTATATATCGCACACCAACTCAAGCTACTCCATATTTGTTTGTTTATGGTGTAATAACTATTCTACCATTTGAGCGACAAATTCCATCATTAAGGATTGTAATTTAAGAAGGTCTTACTGATGAAGACATATACATCTATGCTAAAAGGAATTAGAAGCCTTGGATGGGAAAAGATTAAAAGTGCAACAACGTTTAGAGTGCTATCAAGCTCGATTATCCAAAGCTTTTAACAAGAAAGTTAAGCCATAGTCATTTCAAGTTGGAGACTTAGTCCTTGCTATGAGAAGACCTATAAATACCACACATCGCATAGGTAACAAGTTTCTTTCAAGATAGGATAGACCATACGTTGTTTAAGAAGTCTGTACCAATGGTGCATACAAGATTGTTGATCAAGATGGTGTTAATGTTGGATTGATCAATGCCAAGTTTCTAAAGCAGCACTATGCCTAAAAAATGTTGCTCCCAAGCATAAGCTTAAATTACACATAAAAAAAAGAGAGCAAAAGTGTGCTAAGTTGAAAATCCCTCTTAGGATAACTTAGGCAAAAGTTAAAGCACAAAAAAAATAAATAAATATATGAACTACGTTATGACTTGATCCTTTAAAGGTATGTAGGTAGGTTGGTTTCATTACCAAGTTCAGTCAACAACAACAATAAAAACAAAAATAAAAATAAAAGTTGGCTCAAATATTTTTTTTGTCTATTAATGATTATGTTTGAATCCTTTTGTTAACCTTTGAGCATCTTCTCTCGAATCTTGAAGCCCAATTACAAGGTGTTAATGTTCACGATAACCTCATGCTTAAACTATATTTAAGTCTTAGGGTAAAGCTTAAATGTTTGGAGTTGTTCAAAGTTGATCCTCTATTTTGGTGATACTAGCCATTTTAACATCTTGGTTAATTCTTCATTGGCTGCCAAGTGCAGTATCTTCTCTGACTTTGCTGTTGCTAACATCTTGGATGATTCTTTTTCAACTATTAGGTGAAATATCTTCTACCATCTTGAGGTGAAATCTTAGATGACTTTTCCTTGATCATCAACATCTTGGATAAATCATCTTTAATCATCAACTTCTTTATTCATCGGGCTTGGTGCATTCTTTATCTTTGACTATCTTGATGTCAAATTGTCCTTAATCTTCGAGATCAATGCATCTTCTAACTTCCATTATCTTGATACCATAACTTGGTTGAATATTCTTTGATCATCAAGTCCAATGTATTCTTCATCTTCTACCATCTTGATATGAAATCTTGGATGACTTTTCCTTGGTCATCAACATTTTGGACGAATCTTCCTTAATCATCAACTTCTTTGTTCATCAGGCTTGGTGTATTCTCCATTTTTCACATTTGATGTTGAATCTTCCTTAATCATCGAGATCAATGCATCTTTTTTCTTTCACCATCTTGATACCATAACTTGGATGAATATGCCTTAATCATTAAGTCTGATATATTCTCCACCTTTTGCCATCTTGATATGAAATCTTGGATGACTTCTCCTTGATCATTAACATTTTGGATAAATCTTCTTTAATTATGAATTTTTTTTGTTCATCAGGCTTAGTGCATTCTTTATCTTTCACCCTCTTGATGTCGAATCTTCCTTGATCATCAAGATCGATGCATCTTCTATCTTCCACCATCTTAATACTAGCATCATGGATGTATTTATCTTGATCATCGAGTTTGGTGTGTGCTTTATCCTTCATCATCTTGATGCCACAGCTTAGATGAATATGCCTTGATTATTAAGTTCGATGTATTCTTCATTTTCTACCATTTTGACATGAATCTTGGATAGCTTCTCCTTGATCATCAATATCTTGGATGAACCTTCCTTAATCATCAACTTCTTGGGTGAACCTTCTTTAATCATTAACTTCTTTGTTCATCAAGCTTGGTGTATACTCTATCTTCTTTCAATATGATGCTAAGATCTTGGACGAATCTTCCTTGGTCATCAATACCTTGGATCAGTCTTCTTTGATACTCTATCTTCCTCTATCTTAATGCTAAGATCATGGAAGAGTCTTTTTTAGTCATTAATATCTTGGATTTGTCTGCTATGGTCATCAATATTTTAGATTAGTCTTCTTTGATCATCATCCTTTATGCATACTCTTTCACTATCTTTATACTACAATATCTTAGACAACCTTTCTTTGTCATCATCTTCAAAATTCTTGCTTTATCAAAGTTCTATAATAAAAGCTCCTTCGATGACAAGTTGAAGGATATCAGTAGTTGGACGTCAAATTTCACAAAACACGAAGATGTCAACCTTATCTTGGTTATAAATGTATAATGATGCATAAACATCATATACACTAGTCGTTTTCTTTATCTTGATCATGAAAGTATAATGATGTTAATAGCATTATATACACTGGTAATCTTCCTGGTTCTAAGGCATGTTAAACTTGATCAGACTTGTTATCTTTACATGAAGATCGAATAAACTTATTGTCTTGACATAAAGATCGGATGAACTTATGGTCTTGAAATGAAGATTTAATTGCAAATATTGGGCCTTTGGGAAAGATTGAGAGGCTTGGGAGAGTTTCGTTAGCCAATCTTTTAAGGTAGGAGGAAGAACAAATGATGTCCAAATTGATTTGTATCTACCAAGTTATGAGTTTGTTTGTGAGGAGATGTAATCCTATTTCAATATCTTCATCTTCCTTGGAGAAAATAATGAGATACTCTTGAAGATTTTTGAAGTATACCATGGTGGTCCTACAATAAAGAAATTATGTTCGTGAGATAAATATGATGTCAGATATAAAGCTTGGGGTAGAATTAAAAGTGTTACCTTGATATATAATTAAATCTCCATGTTGACAAAAAAAATAAAACTAATAATTATTGTCAATACATGAGATAAACGTGATGCTTGTAGTGGCAAATAAAAAAAAAGCAAAGTGTCAAGATTCATGCATAGATGATGACAAGTGAAGCATGATGCATGGGATTTCTATGCCTAGATTACAAGAAAAAAAAACGAACCATGACTAAAATTAGAAAGAATGTTTACCTCACTTTTGAAAGGATCTTGATTTGAAACTGATGAGAAAATTGGGTGGAGAAATGTTACTTTTATAGAGAAAATAATCTAGTTCCAATTAGACTAAGATTAGCATTTTAAATAAAAAAAATACTAAATCCTAGTTGAACTAGGAAATCTTAGTTGAACTAAAATCTGAGTTCACCTTTAAATAAACCTAGAATCTAAATCCTCTTATGATTGAAATAAATTTTGATGGAGTATTATCTTTCTTTGGAAGATAAATCCTAAGTGAACTTGTATAAAGGGTGAGTTTTAATTAAGTGGTCCTATCATGATGCAACCTTGCATGGACTTTTGTTACTTTGTTTAACGAAGCTAGAGTCCTTGATTTCAATTTATGCTATAGTTGACATAAGAATTTTGAAGGTAAGCTTTCCCACTTTCTTTTAGATGGGCCAAGCTGAATTATAAAAAAAAAATGGGTTCTCTTGATAAAAGAAGATAGCAATAATTAATTCTTGATTTTTTGCGTAAGAAAAAAATAATATATGCTGAATCAAAATTAATTTAATCTTGTGACTATTTTCAAGACAATACAAAGGTGTAAATAAATTTTGGCATAAAAAATAAATTAAATTTCAAGACTTGTTTACTTGCTACTAAAAACAAAGTCGTGTACATAACCAAGTCTTGAGGGGGCATTTGTAGAAGGAGAAAAATTTTGACCAATCACAAATTGCCACATGTAAATTGAAACTTCTTTTAATTAAGAAATTATCAATTAAATTCTGCATCATAATGTAGAATTGATGACATCATAAATAGATATTTATTTTTAATTAAATTAAAATTAATTTAGAGTTTTATCTGATGAATAAAAGAGTTTTATCTCTAATTAAATTCAAATTAGTTTAGAGATAAATAAAATAATTTTATCTCTAATTAAATTAGTTAAGAGATACTTTATCAAGATAAATTTATTAAAGAAATTATATTCTTTAAGAACTCTTTTCTACTTGGCTCATTGGCACTATAAAAAAGGATTTCCACCAAAGCTATTGAACACAATTAACCAGCCTAAAGAGAAGAAGCAGATTTTGAAGATTCAAGTCCTCTTAAAGCCTAAAGAAGTTTTCTCTTAAGAACGCGAAGAACATGGCTCTCATTCTTCAAGAAGCTATTTACCGATCATGTTTTATCTTAAAATAGACCTTAACAATTCAAGATCAAGTCTAGAAGACCGTTGGATCGAAGTGTTTATTGAAAAAAAGAATCAAAGGATTTCTTTATTTTAAAGATCTAGAGATTACAACTCAAATCTAATCAATTAAGTTAATTTATTTGCATCCAAATTTTCTTTTCCATATTTTTTGACATAAAATTTATGCATACAAATGGTTTGTTAAAATGGCTATTAATAGTTGCAAAAATGCTAGAGCTGCAATTTCGAATCCATCTTGGTGCAATTATTTGATTTTAGAATATTATTATAATTATTATTATTTCTTGAGGACAGTCATCAATTTTATTTTTTGTTCTGACCTAAATACTAAAAGAGGCACGTTTAAAGAAAAAAATTTTCAATGTTTGCCTGTACCTAACATGCACGTGTTGTGCATGACAATAAAGAAAGGCATTTGGACAGTTGTAATCATTACAATAAGTTAAAATAAGTTAGCTTTTCCTACAAAACAAGAAGTATTTGGCCTAAAATATTGCATACCCTTTTTTCTCCTGTTATTTTTAAAATTATTAAATATTTTGATTAAAAAATTTAAGTTCTTTCCATAAAGTTGATAGAATTTCAAAACAAATTCTTACTCTAAGAGCTTAAAAAAATAATTTTTTTCTAAAAAGATTCTATCATCTGATTTTTTATTTTATTCAAATAGTAAAATATTGTCAAACTTCTAAAATTCTTTTCATTATTAGGATATAATACTTTTAAGAGTAAAGTGAACATGATTTTATTCATTATACTAAAGGGAGATGTTTTAGTATAAAAATTACAAATATTAAATTATAATCTTAAATAAAAAAATGATCGTATCGATTTTAATCAAAACTTAATCCAGCTCAGTTTGATTAGAAAAATTCGATAATTTCCATTTAATTTGAAATCAAATTTAGCTTAAACTTGAAAGTATCATTGCTCAAAATGACATAAATCCAAAATGACTTGAAAGATAATCAGACCTTAAATTAAATATCGTTTTATTTATCAAAAAAATTATTTAATCCAAATTGTAAAAGGAAATTTTTTTCCTTTCCCTAAAAGGGCAAGAGATTTTTTTTTTGAAAGAGATATTTAAATCATTTGGTGATTATAATAGTAGAGTTGCTTACATTACCATTGGATGTAAAGAAAATATTCGAAAACAATGATTTGTTAAAATGGCTAGTAACAATTGTAAAAATGATAGAACTGAATTTACAAGTATATTGGTAACTTGTGTATTCATATTGTATTTGTCTATTTTGTTATATTATAATGATGTTTAAAATATTTTACTTAATATAAATTTTTATGCTTTAATAATTAATATTATATAAATTTTAAGATATTTTAATATTTTTATCATATTATATTATTTTTTATATCTTATTATATTTTAATTATTTTTTTCTCGTTATGTTCACATCGTAGTTTTGTCTCTAACATTGCCAAGTCTATTTACACGTCCATCTTAGTACAACTGTTTTTGTTTTACTATTATTATTATTATTATTATTATTGATTTGGTTTTGATTGTACCAAAGAGCATGGGCCCAAAATGAAAATAAGCCTGCAACTAACAAAGGCAATTCCACATTAATTTTAATCAATTCGACACTATTGATTTTTTTTTTGTTACTAGTTTTTAGTACGTCCCATGCAGTGGTTTTAATAATTGCAATAACATTTCATTAATTTGTTGCCTCGCCATGGTTTTCTTTTATGATATAAGGTTATAGAATTAAAATATAATTTCTACACATATAATTATAATTATTTTTAATGTAATTTGAGGGTGAGAA
>JBBYHO010527302.1:0-17140 GCA_038382025.1 Adansonia gregorii | reverse complement strand
CTTCTTTACTGGCTGCCGCGGTGACCAGAAGTACGATCTTCTCCCACACATCAGATTATCTGCTAAACGAATCACCGCCGTTGATCTTGTTTTTGCATTTCCCTTTTTTAAATTATTCTTGTTTGGAGCATTTAGTGGGTCCGGCATGTCGTTCAGTTTGACCGGGTGAGCTGGTCACCATGTGATTAACGGCTAAGGAAATCATCTGTTTAATTTTTCAACACAACTCAGAAAAAAGCTTAATCTAAAGAGATTAATTGTTAGTTTAAAGTACCCAATTTTGTATGACTTTCTTCTTTTACCTTTAATAAAATCTCAGAGGTTTCCCCATTAAAATAAATTGGAAGTTTCAATTTAAAGATAAAAAGAAATATTGCAAATATTAAGATATGAATATTTAAAAATAATTGTACAAATGAATTGAGCTAAGCCCATTTTCAACTTTTCACTTATTTTCTTGTACATTAGTATATGATTTTTTTTTTTGTGAAATAGGGTTTATGAATTAATATTAAGAAAAATCAAATTTGTACCTCTTTTGACTTGTATTATAATAAACATATACGTATCATATAGAGGGAGGGAGTTGGGGCCTAAGGAACTGAGCCTTTGGACCGAGCTCAATCTTAAAACAAGAGCCCAAATTTGTTGTAACTGAAAATCAAGAAACAAGGCAGTGGTTTATTGGTTTTGGACCCATCATCTTTAGCCCAAGCCATGCCTGACTAAAGCCCTGAACCAACCCGGAACACAGCGGCAGCAGCAGCTTCTTTCTCCAAGATTGACATACAGCCTGCAAGAGTCCTACGAGCTGACCCCCAAAGTCTTCATATTTACTTAAGAAAATTGAAAATTAATTGACAATAAATTTATTATTTGCCAATATCCTCTTGGTTTAGTAGCTAGGAATATGTTAAGAGTTACATATTTAGGTTCAAGTCAAAGCTTACCCCTCTATCAACCCCAATTTGATTGTTATTGCTTTCCTTGTACCCAAAAAAAAAAAAAAATTCTCTTTTATTTTGGCTCAAACATGCCATGAGCTTCCTATAAATATATACACTGAATTTGCCAAGTATTTGCTGTCATACACTCTTCCATGGCAGCCTGTGGTTAGCTTAACTTTCCGACATTTGGACTAAACATCTGAACTATTGAGAAACAGGGGTTTCTGTAATTTTCTGGAGGAAATTGAGGAAGCAAAGCAACAGGCTTTTCCATCATGCTTAACACTTGCCTTAAAATTATCAAATAATAATGTTCGTAAGATAGTGGCTAATGTCGGAATTAGCATGGATTCCAAGAAATCAATGAGGACTATACTTGGAAAACAACTATTACAAATTATGGCTGGATCCTAACTTGTTTATGAAACTTTCCGATTTTCATCAGCAGTGAATGCATATTACAATACTAGTCAATCTTGGAAGGAGACGTTTCTAGCCAGTAACCAATTCACAATAAATTAGAGTAAAAGAAAACGAGCAAAAAATATTTATGGAGGTATCTAATAACAAATATTACTGAATAAAATTATATAAATTCATAAAAAATTCAGATAAATATCTATAATTTCACATTTACAAAATCCTTTTTTCCTTGAATTTTCTTCTTCCCTTGATAATTTTTTTCCCCTTCTTAGAGAAGATTTGCCAACCAATACCATCATTGCAATAGACAAGCCATAACATTTTTATTTAGCTCCTTCATATTTCCATTAACGGATAGGATTTCGCCTTGCACGACCTGACTCTAGTTGATTATCATATACTTTTAAGTAAAGGGGAACATCTGAAACAGTCCCTGAACACCTTGGTCAGAGCAAACTGAATTAAAGCACTAAACCCTAGAAAAAGAATGTCCGCAGCTCTTCAACTTCCCGTCATCGACTTATGCTCAGAAGATCGCGTCTCCACTGCTAAGTCTATCCGCCAGGTCAGTAATTTTTTTTTGCCCTTTCTTCAATCTTTTGGCAGTTGTACTTTGGGTTTATATATATTTATATATCCGTGTTCCTTCAATGATTAAAGTAAAAGCTCTGATTCTAATGAGGTCTTACCCTAGTTGCCAAGTGCAGGTTCGGAAATCTTGACGTGTCAGGTTTAAGTCCTCTATATGTGGGTTTTTTTTATACTTCTATGTTGGATTTGTTGAGTTATTTGCTAGTTGATTTGGTTTGTTTGTTTGATTTAATTCAATGATTATGATTGAATTTGTAACCTTCATCTGTTTAGGAAGCGAGAAACAGCACAAACCTGCAGTTTAATATGAATATTTGTATTTTCTAAGCTCTAAGCGCAATAGCATTTGCTTTTACAATAAGCAAAATTTCAATTCTGTACTGTGACAGCCAGTCAATCACCCCCCATGCATCAGTATCCATTGTTCTGTACATTTCTTACAGGTTTGCTGTTTATCCCAGTTTTGCAAATGTAGCCATATGCTTGATTTATTTTTGTGGCAAGAATAGTCTACGGAAGTGTCGTGCTTTGCGTTATTTTTACTGAAAATGAAGCAATTACGGCTGATAGTTTATCCGAATTCAGCCTTCACAATCATGTTTCTTGCTGGTCCTTTCATGTCGATTGTTAAGAATATGTTATTCTTAAAGGTTATGCTTCTGAATGATTAAGAGGGTTCAAAGTCTCAATTTAGGAATTGTATCTCAGGCATGCTTGGACCTCGGTTTCTTTTATCTTGTAAATCATGGGGTGGAGGAAGAACTGCTTAAGAAAATTTTCAAGCATAGTAAGAAGTTTTTCTCACTCCCTGTCCAAGAGAAGATCAAATTTGCCATCAAGAACCATAGAGGTTATACGGGATTGTACGATGAGAAACTCGATACTAGTTTAAATGCCATAGGTATGTCGGTTTTATCTGTCTTTTTCTGCTTTCTTGTTTAAGTGTTCAGCAATCAGCACTCATGGCAACAAGATGTTCAACATTGTCTGCCTAATAGACAAACCAAAAATGAACTTTGATTGCGGATCAATATTTTCATTGCTTTCAATCTTGAATTTTTATTCTATCACCTGGATGTGAACCATGAATTTCATCTACCCATCAAGCAGAAGCAATTGTGGCGTATACACGAAGTCTCTTTGCTTTCTTAATCACTGGTTTATAGTATGTAATTAAGTCCGATCGATATTGAAATTTGATGTAACAATCGGTCGATTTTGGCTGGTTGAAAGCAGGTGACTCTAAAGAAAGCTTCTATGTTGGTCCATTATCAGAAAATCACCTGAATCAATGGCCTTCTGAAGGTATGTAACATAAGGTTATGGGTGCATTCCGATTATTAGGCTGTTATGCTTATGTTTGTTGCTAATGTGTTGCGATTGAACCATAAGAACTTTGTTGTGATAGTTTTCCCAAATTTCTTGATTCATTTTTTTCTTTTTTAACATTTTTGTATTATATAAAATAAAATTTCTTCGGGTAAAATTTAAAGCGAGTGATACTTCATTGTTTTTTTATTTCTTTACTTGGGAATTGCAGAAGATCTGCCATCTTGGAGAAGCACAATGGAGGCTTACTATAAAAAAGTGTTGTGAGTCCCTAACGTTCATTTCCATGTTGGCATTTATGGTTTGCAGATGGGAATAAAAATCAATAAATTTAAGTCTAGAGAGTTGCTGTTTTATAATGTATAGCTTAAATGCCTCCTAATGGTCTCAATCTCAAGATTTTCCTTTTAACAAGTGTTTCTTCCTTAGATTGGAAAATATACTTGCTAATTTACATATTCCTCTGTCAGCCCCTACAAATCATGGCGTTTTGCTGTTTCGAAATTAGTATTAAACTTTTGATATACAATTTGCGTTGCTCGGAATATTATATGTGATATTCTCCTGCCTGTAAAAATTATTCCACGAAGTATGGAATGACTCTGCAAGTCTTAGATAATACTATATTTGCTGCTTCAGGTCTGCTGGGATGAAGTTAATTTCTTTAATTGCCCTGGCTTTGAACTTGGATGAAGATTTCTTTCAAAAATTGGGAGCATTGAATGAACCGATGGCCTTTTTGCGCTTAATACACTATCCAGGTTTAGTGGCATTGGTTGTCTTTTTTATATCTGTGCCATAATACTGTTGTGTTGTAGTTTATGTTTTTTCAGGCTTTCTTACAGTTTCATACCTTCCTTTCTTAATGAATTTTTGGCCTCATATGTGTGTATATTTAACAAGATTTTCCATTAATTTGATCTTGTTTTTAGAACTCAAATTTTACATTCTTTATCAGAATCTTTTACTAGGTCAATTTTCATGGTTTCAGTGCATTAAGTGGAAATATAAAGTTAAATTTTGTTTCCTTATGTCCTGATCTTTTATTGTTTGATGGCCTTTAAGCACAATATGCAAGTGTTGGTTCATGCAATAGAAACACTAAACTATGACAATATGTCTCTTTTGATGTTAGGGGATGTCGACTCTTCTGGCAAAGAAGTATATGGTGCTTCAGCACATTCAGATTATGGAATGATCACTCTTCTGCTGACTGATGGTGTTCCAGGGCTTCAGGCATGTTCCTTGTTTATAATATCAACCCCGTAAATTTTTGCATTTTGATGCCAACATATTTTCACCTTAGTGCTAACAGGTTTGCAGGGAGAAATCTGAGCAACGACAAATTTGGGAGGATGTGCCAAGCATAAGTGGGTGAGTAAATGATGCTATGATTTTCATTTAAAGAGAAGTAGACAAAAAATGTGGATAATCTGTAATGGAAATAGTCAAACTCGATATGGTTGTGTTCTCATGGATTAATACTTTTGCTGGTTTCTACTCATAAGAATTGATAATAATTTCTCTGGTGAATTTCCAAAATTTAAAGATAAACCCCATAGTGTTATCTTACCAAATGCAGCCTCTGAACATTGGATCTGAATCTGCAGGGCATTTATCGTTAACATTGGGGACATGATGGAAAGGTGGACTAATTGTTTGTTCCAGTAATTCAGCTGCCTGTTATCTTGGAATATGTTTTAATGGCATTTTCCAGTGTATCTCTTCCTGATTTGTTTCCACCTATTTCTAGGTCAACGTTGCACAGAGTGATGCCAGTTGGAGAAGAACGCTATTCTGTAAACATTTTTCCTTTTCCCGTTGAACTTTCTACTGTCATTTCTTGCGTTATCGCATCTCAAGTGGTTTGCGAATAATGTTGCACGTCTTTCATGAAAACTTAAAAAAGTTATGTTTGAAAATATTCTATCAAAAAATTGAAATGCCATCACATTCTTATGAGCTCTCTTTCAGGTGGCATTCTTTCTAGAACCCAACAAAGACTGTATAGTGGAATGCTTGGAGAGTTGCTGCAGTGAGTCTTGTCCCCCAAGGTATTGATACAAACAGTACTGGAGCTTCGTGTTTACAGTTTTCGGTTATAGTGAAAACAGCCTATCGAATACAATATCGACAAAGTTCAAGCTTGTTTCGTATTTATAGGCACATTCCTAACATACGGTTCATCAGCAAACAAGATCCGCATTTAAGAAAGCTGATGACATCTCTCTAACTTGAATAATTCCCCCTGCATAGGAACTTCAAAAATTTGATTGAGCTGCACAAATATGGTCTTAAAAAGATGCCAGTACCTCTTATTTTGCATCTTAGAATCAATGAGTAAACTCAGAAAAGAACTCTCAAAGTCTACCTACAACATGGAAGATAAACGTCTTTTTATTAATTCTTACATGCAGATATCCACCTATACGTAGCTCGGACTACCTGGAGGAACGCTTTAGACTCGCAGCTACGGCGTCTGCTGACAGTCATCGGATTAACATCTAACGGCTGCAGTAACTCAGCAAGTAAAATTTTCACCGTTATGGAAGGCCCTCAACAATGATGCAGGAACAATCACTGTTGTTGATCTTCTCATAGTTAATCTCTCAAGTGAAAAATTGCATATCCAATTTTATGTATTCCTCTCACTTGTTCATAAATAAATAGTATTATCTTTTAGTTAAAGTTTGATTCGTCCAAATCTTTTTGCTTTGAATTTAATTTCTTCAGTCCTTTATTGAAATGATTTCATCCGAATCCCATGCGGTTCGGTTTCTGTCCTGCCCATGCTTCTTGTTCGTTGGATAAAATCAAGGCAACCCATACTCGTTTGCTATGCTTACGTCACATTATCTGATATCAAAACCGTGGGTAGACTATACAAGCCCTAGACTCCCCATCCAATCCAGTACTGTAAATTGATGTATTTTATTTAAATATAATTATAAAATATATAAAATTTAATAATATTTTAATAATTTAATAAATATAAAATATGTTTTTTAATCAATTCAAATTTTATTAAATCGTAATTCAATTTATACATAGATTTAAGCATGGATTTACAGTTAGATTTATTAATTTTAAAATAATATAAATATAACATATAAATATATAATATTTAAAATAAAATTTTAATATAAATATAATTAGATCGTTTAAATTAAACTAAAGAGTTCACATCTATCTGATAACAGCTCGGCGTTTTCTAATTAGATTAAAAAAAACATTTATTCACGAAGGGGGCTGATTTTTCAAGTTATCAATTGTAGACCATTTCTATAACAATTTGGAAGTAGGAAAAAAAAAAGCAGTAATCAGTGGTCGGAAGAAGGATCAGAGTAGATTCCCATATTCAAGTGGCAGCGCTTATCCGTTGTCGTCGGTCGTCAAAATTGACTTTTCCTTTCTTTTCTTTTTCCTTTTTTTTTTACCATAAAATAAACATTGAAAAACAAAAAAAATCACGTGTTTTCTAAAGTCGGTTTTTAACAAAAACAAACAAATAAATAAAAGTTAAAAATATATATATATATATATATATATATGATTCGGGCAATGATACGGCGTCTCGTAAAGGTTAAATTCAACGAAGCTCTTATCTCAGTAATTCAGCTGAAATAAGAAAGCGTGTAGTGCTGATTTTTTCATCCGTTTGGGCTATTTCCTATTTTCCTTGCTTTTTTCTCTTTTGCTTTCCGAAATCAAAGTACAATTTTTCTGTTTTTTTTTTTTTTAAATTTGTTCTTTTTGAAGTTTGCATTTGAATCGAGAAAAAAAAAATGGAGGCGCTAGATTACCATGTGGAAGAGAGGAGAAAGTCGGAGTTTGATGCGGAAGAGATGAAGATTGTTTGGGCTGGTTCTCGTCTCGCTTATGAAATCTCCGATCGTATTGCTCGTCTCGTCGCTAGCGATCCGGTAATTCGTGTTTTTTTTTTCTAATTTATGTCTTTTTTTCCCCTTTGATTTTTTTTGTTACCTGAAATTTGGCGGAAAAAAGTACTTGAAACAGAGTTTGTGTATTTTGTTGAATTTATTATTTTTTATTGTTGAATGATCGATTTATTTTCTTTTGTTTTCTTTAGATTGATAACTTTTGGTTTCGAGAAAATTATTGAAAGGAACTGGAATTCTAATTTAAATTTCAATACTTCACTGTTTCCACGTTTAATTTCTGAGCTTTTTTTTTTTTTTTTCCTGTTTGGTTCTCGAGAACATGTGGTAAAGGATTGAAGCTAAAGTTTGGACTTTGGTGTCTTCTTGTTAATTTGCTCGACAAGATATTGTTTACTGTTTTCTCTTGTATTAACGTGTATTTTACTGTTTGTTTCTTCTGAAAATGTAGGAAGAAATCTAGTCTAAAATTCAGCATTCTATTTCTGTCTGTTCATTATGCGTCAGCTTTGGGGATGTTAAAATATCATGAAACATGATATTCTTAAGCTTTTCAGTCATTGGACAAAGATTAATGATTTCTTGTCTTGTTCCTTGGACTTGGGATAACTTTTATCTGTGTCATAATTTCAAGTTGGTTTGCTTTTGTTTAGGCTTTGCCGTTTGAGTCTTATTAATTGTTGAGATGTGTTGAGGAATCGAAAAGTAAAGTTTTAAGTTTTAACTCTAGTGAAAAAATGATTTGAGGAAATTCCATAATTTAGCTTCATTTTTGCTTAGATTTTTTTATTATTGAGGTCTAGTGATTGGTAGTTCCAAGGAATTGGCATAATTGGAAATTTGAAATGAAGGAAAGATATATAATACAGGGTTCTTTTCACCTGGTGGACTGGCTATTATATTTCTTCCTGCGCCAATGATTTTGTTGTTTTTCTTTCTTTTAGTTTCTGTCCTGATAATAATTTCTGATTTTTCACTCCATCACTGACCTAAAGGATTAAAGTCACTTTTCATTTTGGCATTTTAATTCCATTCTTTAATAACCTTGTTGCTATTTTCTCTAGGTCTTTCGAAAGGATAACAGAACTATGCTATCTAGGAAGGAGTTGTTTAAAGATACTTTGCGCAAAGCTGCTCATGCATGGAAGCGGATAATTGAGCTTCGTCTCTCTGGTTTGTTTTCAACTTGGTTTCTCTTCACTTCGCTTCTTCTAAATTAATTTTCCTTTAAATATCTGATTAATGCTAAAATCTTCTCGTAACAGAAGAAGAGGCCACTACATTAAGGTTTTATGTGGATCAGCCTGTTTTTGCAGATCTTCACTGGGTAAGTTCTGCTTTTCTTTTCCTGTTTCTAAGCTTCACACATACTGTATAAGCTACTTCTATGCTAGGTGATATTTAAATGTTTGGACAACGCAGCATGTCTTGGTTCGCTTCATTGATTTCCCAAATCCAATATAAAATGATGGTCTTTCTTGTGCTCATTTCTGGGTTTAAAATACTTACAAAGGGCTTTAAAGTGTTTCTCAACCTCCTAAGTATATTTTCTTGACAGGGAATGTTTATACCTGCTATTAAAGGACAAGGAACGGAGGAGCAGCAAGAGAAGTGGCTGCCAATGGCATATAAGATGCAAATAATTGGATGCTATGCACAAACTGAACTTGGTCATGGTTCCAATGTCCAAGGGCTTGAGACTACTGCAACATTTGATCCTCAGACTGATGAATTTGTCATTCATAGTCCTACATTGACTTCAAGCAAAGTGAGTAAAATGGTTAACGAACCTTTAACTAATTCCTTCTTTGACGTTGATTAATGACATCAGTCTATGCAATATATCATGAGAGGTGTTTCAATTGTCATTCTCAACGCTTTTTGGCTAAGACACCCTCAAATGCTCTCTCCTGTTTTTCTGGTGTGCAATGGTTGTTTTCTTATGGATACTTTATATTCTTTGCGAAAGGCTTTGATCTTAAATCGATCTTCATGTAGTTTCTTAACATATCATGAGAGGTGTTTCAATTGTCATTCTCAATGCTTGTTGGCTAAGACACCCTCAAATGCTCTCTCCTCTTTTTCTGGTGTGCAATGGTTGTTTTCTTATTGATATTTTATATTCTTTGTGAAAGGCTTTGATCTTAAATCGATCTTCATGTAGTTTCTTAACCTAACATTGTCTAATGGGGTTTTCCTTCAATAATAGTGGTGGCCTGGGGGATTGGGTAAAGTATCCACACATGCTGTAGTTTATGCTCGTCTTATAACAGATGGACAAGACCATGGAGTGCATGGTAAGTGCCAAATGCATAAAGTTACTTATTTAGCTGGTATTTTTTATATTAATTCAGAAATTCCTTTCTCAGGTTTTATTGTCCAGCTGCGTAGTTTGGATGATCACTCACCTCTTCCAGGCATAACGGTCGGTGACATTGGAATGAAATTTGGAAGTGGGGCATATAACAGCATGGATAATGGTTTTCTGAGATTTGATCATGTGCGCATTCCAAGGAACCAAATGCTAATGGGGTTTGTTCTCTAACCATGGCTCTGTGTCTTCGTCTCTTTTGTCTGGTACTTTTTCTGAAGGCTAATATTTAATCTGTGATTTGATGTTTCTCTGTTGCCCATCTTGTAGAAGGATTTAAAGTAACCATTAAGTTTAGATTTGCATGGGGAAGTATTTTCTGAATAAGTTTTTCTTGGATGATCCTGTAATATGCAGTTGTTTTGAATGAAGTTTCAATAATGAAAAAGGTTTCTGATACCTTACTTAACCTTACAGAAGTTTTAGACTGCTCAGAAATGTTAAATTTCTAAAATTTCTTTCCTCGATAGAAGAAGAAAACCAGTCAAAAAGAAGCCAAAAACGTACAAATTATAATCAAGTTGAAGTCACTCCTATAGTGTGATTTTCATGGATAAACAAGTTGACTCTTCTGAAGTTTGCGTTTCTTTTTCCTCTCCAAATGTTTCAGTGTTTCACAGGTTACAAGGGAAGGGAAATATGTGCAATCTGATGCTCCTCGCCAGCTGGTTTATGGTACGATGGTCTATGTCCGACAAAAAATTGTATCTGATGCTTCATGTGCTTTATCAAGGGCAGTTTGTATTGCAACAAGGTATAGTGCTGTTCGTAGACAATTTGGTTCGCAGAATGGTGGTCCGGAGACCCAGGTACTATCTTGTTTTGGATCATATAAATGTATACCTGTTTCAAGTATGGATTGCTGTAGACAGCTACCTTTTATGATCTCTTTCTTGCAGAAACTTTCCAGTAATTGTGTTCAAGACTCTTTGATTTGTTGCAGGTCAATTTTCGGAATTTATTTTACTTGTGCTTGAGGCAGATGCATCTAATGCTTTGACATTTATTTATTTTATTTCAGGTCATTGACTATAAAACACAGCAAAGTAGACTCTTTCCTTTGCTTGCTTCTGCCTATGCGTTCAGATTTGTCGGTGAGTGGCTGAAATGGCTATACACTGATGTGACCCAAAGATTGCAAGCCAATGATTTCTCCACTTTACCTGAGGTTCATGCATGTACTGCAGGGCTAAAATCTATTACTACTTCTGCAACTGCTGTATGTCGCTTCACTGTCACCACTCTTCCTTTTCGTAAATATATTGAATATTTTGCTTTAGCTTAATATATTTGGTTGGCCAGTTATTTTGTGTAATGTTGTTTGTGTCACCTTTTGATGGCATAAATGGTCTCTTTTCTTTTAAAAATTTTGGCATTCATTGCAAAATTACAGTCAATAACACCTTTTTTTTTCCTTTTTATTTTTGGATGCTTTTAGCTTGACTGAAATAAATATGGTTGCAGGATGGAATTGAAGAATGCCGAAAATTATGTGGCGGTCATGGTTATCTTTCTAGCAGTGGGCTTCCCGAGTTATTTGCAGTTTACATTCCTGCCTGTACTTATGAAGGTGACAATGTTGTGCTGCTTTTACAGGTATGTCAAATGAGAAAAATTATCACTTCTATTTTCAACATCTTTTTCAGATGAATTCCATGTTCTATTGGAGAGTTAGATTACAGTATCATATTAGCTAGTACTTATGGTGCTTCTTGGTATCTTATGAAAATGGGATGAATCTATAGTAAAGAACATGAGAGGGATATCGCAACTGAAATTAAGGAACCTATCTACCTTAAATGTTTTGTTTATAATGATACTGGGTTGCCATCTATTGACAATGTAAGCGGAAACGTTTCTGTAGGTTGCAAGGTTTCTAGTAAAGACCGTCTCCCAGCTGGGGTCTGGAAAGAAGCCTGTCGGGACAACAGCTTACTTGGGACAATCAGATCACCTCTTGCAATGCTGTTGTGATGTTGAAAGGGGTATCCGTTATATGTTTTCTCTTCTGCTGTTTACAACTTGTATTTGCTTTTTGAGTTTTCATGTCTTGGAAAATTGAAATTGTCATTCCTACAAACATTGATTAGGATTTTCCTGATGCCTATGAGTAGGTTGTCTGATTTTTGTTGATTTCTAAACAATTTTGAGGTCATTTCAGTTCTATCTACGAGTTGTTGCCAACATATATATTGGTGTACATGGTGCTAGTCTTACATCAGTTCCTACTCATTGACAAATTATTATCGGTTAGGTAAATCAAAACATGCTAATTTCATTGCTTGTGTTGGCTTGCAGCTGAGGATTGGCTAAAGCCTAGTGTAATATTGGAGGCGTTTGAAGCAAGGGCTGCTAGGATGTCTGTTGCTTGTGCAAAAAACCTTAGCAAGTTTTCAAATCCAGAAGAGGGTAAGACCTCTCTACCTTGATCAAGGAATAAACACTTTTTTTTTCAATGTTTTTTCTTGATATGTTACTCAACCAAGTTAACTCTTGCATTGCCCACTGGTAGGTACTCATGTTTTACTTCTTATCGTAATATTTGGCATACTCCGAGTCATATAATTTTAAACTTTGGATCAGTTTTCAGTGATCATCATTTTGTTACAATATTAAACAAATATTTTTATGCTATAAGGCAAAGGTTGTGCGGTAGCCTCTCAGTTGAAGTTGTTGATGTACATAAGTTTGATGTGCTCTATTTTCTTGGTGTCTTCAGGTTTTGCTGAACTTTCGGCTGATTTGGCCGAGGCTGCAGTTGCTCATTGTCAGTTAATTGTTGTTTCCAAGTAAGCTTTTCCAATCTTATCCACTCAGAATATCCAGGCACAAAATTAATAATTAACGAGGTTTTTTATCGCAGCCCTCTTCATGAAGTCGTATGAAATTATTGGTTTTTATGGATGGAAGGAGCCAAACGCTAATCCGTCATGAAATTTCAAATTCTATGGCAATTTTTTGAGGAATTGGCTTTGGAAATTGAATGGGATCCACTTAATCTTGGCTGCTTCTTTTGTTTTAGGAAAAGCTTTCTAAGAAACTTCTTTTTCAGGTTCATCGAGAAACTGAAACAAGACATACCGGGAAAGGGAGTGAAAAGACAGTTGGAGATCCTATGCAATGTATATGCTTTACATCTTTTACACAAACATCTTGGTGATTTTGTCGCCTCCGGCGTTATTACCTCCAATCAAGGTGCACTGGCAAATGAACAGCTGAGATTATTGTACTCTCAGGTTTGATTCGATAGTCCGATTTTAGTTAAACATGTTGCTTAGCTTGAAAGGCTTCTTCAATCCACTAGTTCTGATCTTTTTTTTTTTACCCTTAGGTCCGTCCAAATGCTATTGCGCTTGTCGATGCATTCAATTACACCGACCACTACCTTGGCTCGGTTCTTGGTCGCTATGACGGGAACGTGTATCAAAAACTCTACGAGGAAGCATGGAAGGATCCTTTGAATGAGACCATCGTGCCAGATGGTTACCATGAGTACATTCGGCCGATATTGAAGCAACATATTCGCACTGCAAGACTCTGAAAAAAAAAAAAAAACAATCAAGTACCGTGCTGCTGGTTCAACATTTGAACTCTATATTAGGTTATGGGTGAATAAAGTGCAGAGATATCGACCACTCGAAAGTGGAAGTCAGGGTCACTGGTCTGCCCTATTATCTACGATCTCTTAAGATTGTGGCTGATTAGTTGTCGACTTTAATCCTTATCGTGTGATAAAATTAAGGATATAATTCATGCTCGTACGAGTAATTATCCTTATCGATGAAGAGGTTATTTATGTGTTCTATATATGTATTAAAAAAGCAACTTCCAAGTACTTAAGTAACTTTCATAATCTATCTTGGTGATTCAATTTTGCTTTTGTAATGCAAAACTAATTCATGTACGAGGTGGGCCTCTTCCTCCTATTCTGATATTATTGATTGATTTGTGTGAATATGCCGGAATCTTTCTCATCATGACTGTGGAATTTTTTTTTAAAAAAGGTTAGCCTCAGATGAAGTATGTACTTTGATTTTCTTGTTTTAAAACTTTAATTCCTAAACATAAAAAATACTGCACGCGCTTTTTTCAGAATATTAAGATCAAAATTTTTGGAGCAATCCTTTGCGAAAATGGAAGAAAAAACAGTCTTTTCTTTGATCTTCCCAAGATTTTTTTTTTTTAAACTTTGCGAAAGTTATATAGGGGATGAATTTGGCATTTCGATATTATTTGTATCAATGCTTTGGCTGGTCATGAATGATTGGTTACGAAATCATGTAAATACAATTAAAGAAATGAAATTCTTGTAAATGATGAAGAAATAACAAAAGAATTTGTTCATTTATAGCATTAAATGTTCATTCAATAAGAATAAGAGGGGATTGACGGAGTATTTTACTTTTTTTTGAATCTGGTTTGAGGAAGATTTTAGATTCATATATAGAAAAAGCCGTGTGTAATAAAAAATGCAGAGCATGGTTTGATGAGGGATTTTATATTATCTAACTCTTCTATTTTTTAATTTTAATGATGAAATTATCTATTCTATCTGACTAGTCTCGAGTTTGAGTCTCGAGCAACCTATTATTATTATTATTATTAATTATCATATCGAAATAGTTTTAGATACGATTCTAGATTTATATTTTATATTTGATATTAGTTGACAGAGGCATATAATTCATGTTATACCTTCAAATAATAAGCCTTCAATTATCTATTTTTAAAGAATTTTGAAAAAATGTGAAAGCCTACACGATTGCTTCTGTAACCGGATAATTAGAATTGAAAATCGTCTTTGCATCAGATGGTTTTGTGTTTTGACAATCTCCACCTTATTGACCGCAACTTTTTGTATTTATTATCACCTTCTTTGCTGCTCTTCCAATAGATAGTGATGGTATTCGTGAACTTGTTTCTGAATCTCTATACATTACGGAAACAATATTGTTTTTTGTACCATTATTCCTACTTCTGCAGTTATGATTTTACATTTTTAATCTTTTAAAAATAATTATTAATTTTTTTAAATTTTGTAGTGCTATTATAAAACAAGCCGAACTCGAAAACAACTTTAAAAATTCTCAATCGAAAACAAACAATCATTGAATTCCGGTTCATTTTCGACCTTGGTTTTTGCCAATTGCTATTGTTCATGTCATGAAATGAACCGTCATAGGATAAAATGAAATGGTAAGAATTTTTGCTTCTGGTAATATATTTTGAGAATGGAAACCTCAATCAGCAGTGATTATTTGAGATATTATTTTCCAGATAAAAATGACAAACAAGATATCCATATATAACTACCAATTATGCATTCAATTTCTGCAAAGCTTTTTGGATATAAATTAATGTCCCTCAAAATTCATTTGACTCATCCTATGTTTGCAACAATGTTCATCATATTTTGTTTCTTGAGGACGCCCATTGGCCTAACTTTGCTATTTCATCAAGCAAAAGATGGCTACACTGGCATCAGATCAGTGATTTACCAGATAGCAAGAGGGTACATTTTCCTTCGACTCAAAATCCAGCAGATGGTTTGGGTCTGCCATACTTAAAATTACTTGATCATGTGACTGTTTTTGATGGAGGAGATTTAGTGCTGGAACTATGCAAACTCTCGGTGATAATAAAAAGATTTTGCTTACAGAAAAAGAAAAAAAGCTATTTTAAATCTGATTGGAAGCTCGTGTTTGCTTTTCAATGGAGGCTTTCTTCAAATAACAAGAAGCTGGGTCGAACAATTAATCACAACGTTGATCCTCCGAGGAGGAAAGCAAGCTGCCATTTCTCTACTTATTGACTGGATCATCATTGCAGTTAGCAGGAGGGCCCCTGTGGATCTGGTGATGAGCTCAAAGGCTGCCCTTATTTTCAACGATTTAAAATGCGGTCAGAATGCGATTTCGATCTTATCATATTTATTGTAATTATAGATATAATAAATATTATCGCGATTAATTATAATAAATATCCATCGAAAATATCATTAACGAAAGGTGCTAAAACTACTAAATAATGATCATAATATGAAAACTTTGCTTATTTCACTAGTCTTCTTCAAGGAAGAGCAAGTCAAATTGTAGTAGCTGACCTTCATTATTTATGGTCGGCTCGTGATTTTATTTATTTTTTATTTTTTACTTTTGATTTGGCATGAACTAATTTATGTAATTTAATTACCATTGAAAGTATTAAAAATTAAATAAATAATTATAGCTTAATAAAATTTAATTTTACATTATTTTTTACTAATAATTAAAAATTATGAAAATAAATTAAAAAGCCCCAAGGTATAATGGTTCAATTTTGCTTTTGCAATGAAAAAATAATTCATAAACAAACCATCTTATAGATATGGTAATTCATATATTGATATCATGTTAACTTCATTCATTATAATCGTCTTCAAAATATTATATATTTATATAAATTTTAATAAGTTAATAATTTTTATTATATATATTAACGAAATCGTATTTTTATTTTTTCTTTTTTGGCAATAAATTAACTTATCATTAGTGTATAAATTCCAGAAATAATCTGACTGACAAAGTTGTGCATCATCCTCCTTTGGGAGTAAGATTAACTTAGCATTACTGTATCTTTTCTGTGGGTGCTACTAATCCAATAGTTTATTTTCTTTCCAAACTTGAGTGTCCGCTAATTGCCATTGTTCCATATCATGATATGAACTGTCCTACGATACAATGGTAAGAATTTCCTTTCGTTTTACGTAACATATCTTGAATTGAATTGAAAATAAAAAACTCCACTCTTTATTCGGGTAAATTTTTAACGAACATGAACTGATTTAAAAATAAATAAATAAAACACGAATAATAATTTATTCTTTTAAGCTCGATTCATTTACAACTTTAGGTTTTTTTTAATTGCTATTTTTCTTCATGTTGAACTAGAACAAAAAAAAAAAAAAGGATTCTAGACGTGGATGATTCAATCAAGCATTATTCGGTTTTTTTTTCGGGCAAAAGGTGAAACATAATCAAATTGAACTGGAGATAACTATTTCAAATCTCAGTGAAAGACTCAATGTATTATTTAGTATTTTCTTTTGGTAAAAAAATATCAATTAAAATAGAAAATTTCTTGAAACAATAAGGGGCCGGGTCAGCTTTTCAATCAAATATCACATTTTTGTTACTCTGGAGGAAAAATAGCTTCCCATTTCTCTTTTTGTTGACTGGGTGATGATCATTGCAATTAGCAGGTACCCCTATGGATATAGTGATGAGCTCAAGGGCAGCCCTTGTTTGACTAGCCCTTATGTGGTCTGCCCAACGACTCCAAGATCTCTTAAAGATTATGGATGATAAAATTAAGGATATAATTTTGCTCGTACGAGTAATTACCCTAATCGATCACTATGTTATTATGTGTTCTATATATGTATTCAAATGAAACTTATAGAAAAGTCACTTTCATGATCAGTCTTTATGGTTCAAATTTGCTTTTGTAATGCAAAACTAATTCATAAACGAAGTGAGCCGATTCCTCTGATTTTAATATTATTGACGATTGAGTGTGTACGTAGAAATCTTTTCTATTAT
>JBBYHO010527273.1:1874-17143 GCA_038382025.1 Adansonia gregorii | reverse complement strand
ACCTTAGACTACGTCCCTTGATGCCACATCTTTGTATTTACCTTTGACATGATCTCTAGGCCTTCTTGACATCCTTACCTTTGACGTTGTCGCCCGGCGATCATTGTCCCCTCTTACGTCGATGCTCCAATTTGTTAAAACAAAATTAGCCCGGACAAATTATGGTGTCTACAAAGTTCATCCATGAAATGACACAAAATAGATAGTAACTATAATCTCTATTCTTTTTGTTATGGGCACTGCAATCATGTTCTCCACATTAGGATGCACAATATCAATGCTTTGGATGCACAAGAAAAGCTTTTCTTTCCACCATTTTTTGTATAATTAATGTTCATCTGTGAAATGAGACAAATTTGGATACTTATTATGATCTCCATTCTTTTCATTATGGGCACTACAATCATATTCTCTACATTGCGATACACGATATTGATGCTTTGGATTTGCAACAAAAGCTTTTCTTTCCACCATTTTTCTTATAACAAATGTTCATTTGTGAAATGACACAAACTTAGATAGCAACTATAATCTACATTCCTTTCGTTATGAGCATTCAAATCATGCTTTCCACATTAGGACAAACAGTATAGATGATTTGGATTTGTAAGGAAAGTTTTTCTTCCCACTATTTTCCTTATAATTAATATTCATCTGTGGAATGAGTCAAAATTAGGTACTTATAATAATCTCTATCTTTTCATTATGGGCACTATAATCATGTTCTCCACATTGGGATACACGATATTGATGCTTTGGATTTACAAGAAAAGCTTTTTTCCACCATATTTTTTGTGCATTTAATGTTCATCCGTGAAATTAGACAAACTTGGATACTCATTATACTCTCTATTCTTTTCGTTATGGGCACTACAATATGCTCTCCACATTGAGATACATGATATTGATGCTTTGGATTTGCAAGAAAGCTTTTCTTTCTACCATTTTTCTCATAAATAATGTTCATCCATGAAAAGACTCAAACTTAGATAGTAACTATAATCTCTATTCTTTTTGTTATAGGCACTGCAATCATGCTCTCCACATTGGGATACACGATATTGATGCTTTTGATTTGCAAGAAAAGCTTTTCATTCCACCATTTTTTTTATAATTAACATTCATCTGAGAAATGAGTCAAACTTGGATACTCGTAATAATCTCCATTCTTTTTGTTATGGGCACTTTATTCACATTCTCTATATTAGGGTACACGATATCAAGGCTTTGGATTTGCAAGGAAAACTTTTTTCCACCATTTTTCTTATAATTAATGTCCATCTGTGAAATGAGTCAAACTTGGATACTTGTAATGATCTCTATTCTTTTTGCTTTGGGCACTACCATCAGGTTCTTCCCACTGGGATACACAATATTGATGCATTGGATTTGCAAGAAAAGCTTTTCTTTCTAACATTACCGTTTTAATTAAAGTTCATCCATCAAATGATACAAACTTGGATACTTGTAATAATCTCCATTCTTTTTGTTGGTGGCACTAAAATCATATTCACCGCATTGAGATGCATGATATTGATGCTTTGGTTTTGTAAGATAAGCTTTTCTTTCCATAATTTTCCTTATAATTAAAGCTCACCTGTGACATTACACAAACTTAGATAGTAACTATAATCTCCATTTTTTTGTTATGGGCAGCACAATCATATTCACCACATTGGGATACATGATATTGATGCTTTGGATTTGCAAGAAAAGCTTTTCTTTCCACCAGTTTCCTTATAATTAATGTTTATTCGTGAAATGAGTCAAACTTGGATACCCATAATAATCTCTATTCTTTTTGTTATGGGCGTTCCAACCATGTTCTCCACTTTGGGATACACGATATTATTACTTTGGATTTGCAAGAAAACTTTTTCTTTCCATCATTTTCCTTATAATTAATGCTCATTCGTGAAATGAGACAAACTTGGATGCTCATTATACTTTCTATTCTTTTCGTTATGGGTACAACAATATGTTCTCCACATTAAGATACATGATATAGATGCTTTGGATTTGCAAGAAAAGCATCTTTTTCTACCATTTTCCTCATAGTTAATGTTCATCTGTGAAATGACAGAAACTAAGATAGTAACTATAATCTCTATTCTTTTTGTTATGGGCACTACAATCATGCTCTCCATATTGGGATACACGATAATGATGCTTTGGATTTGTAGGAAAAGCTTTTCTTTCCACCACTTTTTGTAAAATTAACATCCATCCGTCAAATGAGTCAAACTTGGATACTCATAATAATCTTCATTCTTTTTGTTATAGGCACTACATTTACATTCTCTGCATTGGGATATGATATCGATGCTTTGGATTTGGAAGGAAAACTTTCGTTTCCACCATTTTCCTTATAATTAAAATCCATTCATGAAATGAGTCAAACTTGGATACTTATAATAATCTCCATTTTTTTGGCTCTGGGCACTATAATCATGTTCTCCCCATTGGGACACACGATATTGATGCATTGGATTTGCAAGAAAAGTTTTTCTTTCCACCATTACCCTTTTAATCAAAGTTCATCCATCAAATGATACAAACCTGGATACTTGTAATAATCTCCATTCTTTTTGTTGGTGGCACTAAAATCATGTTCACCGCATTGAGATACATGATATTGACACTTTGGTTTGGCAAGAAAATCTTTTCTTTCCATAATTTTCCTTATAATTAAAGCTCAACCCTGACATTACACAAACTTAGATAGTAACTATAATCTCTATTCTTTTTGTTATGGGCAATACAATCATGTTCTCCATATTGGGATACATGATATTAATGCTTTGAATTTGCAAGAAAAGCTTTTCTTTCCACCAATTTCCCTATAATTAGTGTTCATCCGTGAAATGAGTCAAACTTGGATACCTATAATAATTTCCATTCTTTTTGTTACGGGTACTCCAATCATGTTCTCCACTTTGGGATACATGATATTGATGCTTTGGATTTGCAAGAAAACTTTTTCTTTCCACTATTTTCCTTATAATTAATGTTTATTCGTGAAATGATACAAACATAGATGCTTATTATTATCTCTATTATTTCGTTATAGGCACTTTAATCAAGTTCACCAGATTAGGACACATGATATTGACACTTTGGATTTTGAAGAAAAGCTTTTCTTTCCACCATTTTCCTTATAATTAATGTTCATCCATGAAATGAGTCAAACTTAGATACTCGTAAAAATCTCTAATATTTTTTATATTGGCACTATAACCATGTTCTCTAAACAAGGATATATGAGATTGAAGTTTTGGATTTTAAGAAAAGTTTTTCTTTCCATGATTCTCTATATAATTAATGTTCATCCATGAAATGAGACAAACTTGGATACTCATTATAATCTCCATTCTTTGCATCGTTGGCACTATAATCATCTTCTCCATATTGGGATACACGATATTAATGCTTTGGATTTGCAAGAAAAGATTTTCTTTCTGCCATTTTCCTTACAATTAATATTCATCCGTTAAATGAGTCAAACTTGGGCACTCATAATAATCTCCATTCTTTCTATTATAGGCAATACAATCATATTCTCCAAATTGGGATGCATGATATTGATGCTTTGAATTTGCGAGAAAAGCTTTTCTTTTTACCATTTTTTCCATAATTAACATTCATCCATGAAATGTGACAAACTTGGATGTTCATTATAATCTCCATTCTTTTCGTTATGGGTGCTGCTATCATATTCTCCACATCGGGATACACAATATTGATGCTTTGATTTGCAAGAAAAGCTTTTCTTTCCACCATTGTCCCTACAATTAATTTTCATCCGTGAAATGAGTCAAACTTGGATACTTGTAATAATCTCCATTCTTTCTGTTATGGGCAGTACTATCATGTTCTCTAAATTGGGATGCATGATATTGATACTTTGGACTTGCAAGAAAAGCTTTTCTTTTTACCATTTTCGCATAATTAACGTTCATCCATGAAATGTAACAAACTTGGATATCATTATAATCTCCATTTTTTTCGTTATGGGCACTACTATCATGTTCTCTACATTGGGATACAAGATATTGATGCCTTGGATTTACAACAAAAGCTTTTCTTTCCACCATTTTCATTATAATTGTGTTCATTTGTGAAATAATCAAACTTGGATACTTGTAATAATCTCTATTTTTTTCATTATGGGTACCACATTCATGTTCTCTGTATTTGGATGCATGATATTGCTTATTTTGATTTGTAATGAAAGCTTTTGTTTCCACCATTTTCCTTATAACTAATATTAATCTGTGAAATGAGTCAAACTTGGTTATTCGTAATAATCTCCATTCTTTTTATTATGGGCACTACAATCATGTTCTCCCCATTAGGATACATGATGTTGATGCATTGGATTTGCAAGAAAAGCTTTTCTTTCCACGATTTCTAATTTAATCAAAGTTCATCCAACAAATGATACAAGCTTGGATAATTGTAATAAGCTCTATTCTTTTTATTGGTGGCACTAAAATCATGTTCATCGCATTGAGATACATGATATTAATGTTTTGGTTTGGCAAGAAAAGCTTTTTTTTCACCATTTTCCTTATAATTAACATCCATCTATGACATGATATAAACTTAGTAACTATAATCTCCATTCCTTTTGTTATGGGTAGTACAATCATGTTCTCCATATTTGGATACATGATATTGATGTTGTAGATTTGCAAGAAAAGAATTTCTTCCCACCATTTTCCTTATAATTAATGTTCATTCATGAAATGAGACAAACTTGGATACTCATAATCTCCATTCTTTTAGTTATGGGCACTACAACCATGTTCTACACATTGGGGTACATAATATTGATGCTTTGGATCTGCAAGAAAAACTTTTATTTCCACTATTTTCCTTAAAATTAATGTTCATATATGAAATGAGACAAACTTGGATACTCATTATAATCTCCATTCTTTTTGTTATGGGCATTACAATCATGTTCTCTGTATTAGGATACACGATATTGATGCTTTAGATTTGCTAGAAAAGATATTCTTTCAACCATTTTTTGTATAATTAATGTTCATTCGTGAACTGAGACAATGTTGGATACTTATTATTATATCCATTCTTTCATTATGGGCACTACAATCAAGTTCGCCACATTGGGACACGATATTGATGCTTTAGATTTGCAAGAAAAGCTTTTCTTTCCATCATTTTCCTTGTCCTTAATGTCCATCCGTGAAATGAGCCAAACTTAGATACTCATAATAATCTCTATTTTTTTTTGTTATGAGCATTGCTATCATGTTCTCCATATTGAGATACAGGATATTGATGCTTTGAATTTGCAAGGAAAGCTTTTCTTTCCCCCATTTTCCTTATAATTAATGTTCACTCGTGAAATGAGTCAAACTTAGATACTCATAATATTCTCCATTCTTATTGTTATGGGCACTGCTATAGTGTTCTCCACATTGAGATACATGATATTGATGCCTTGGATTTGCAAGGAAAGCTTTTTTTTCCACCATTTTCCTTATAAGGAAGGTTCATCCCTGAAATGAGACAAACTTGGATACTTATTATTATATCCATTCTTTCATTATGGGCACTACGATCAGGTTCACCATATTGGGACACATGATACTCATGTTTTGGATTTGCAAGAAGAGCTTTTCTTTCCATTATTTTCCTTATCATTATTGTCCATCCGTGAAATGATTCAAATTTAGATACTCATAATAATCTCCATTCTTTTTGTTATGGGCACTGCTATCATGTTCTCCACATTGAGATACACAATTTTGATGCTTTGGATTTGCAAGGAAAGTTTTTCTTTCTACCATTTTCGTTATAATTAATGTTCATTCGTGAAATGAGTCAAATTTAGATACTCATAATATTCTCTATTCTTTTTGTTATGGGTACTGCTATCATGTTCTTTACATTGAGATACACGATATTGATGCTTTGGATTTGTAAGAAAAGCTTTCCTTTCCACCATTTTCCTTATAATAAGGTTCATCTATGAAATAAGACAAACTTGGATACTCATTCTAATCTCTGTTCTTTATGTTGGTGGCACTAAAATCATGTTCATCGTATTAAGATACATGATATTAATGCTTTGGTTTAGCAAGAAAAGCTTTTCTTTCCATAATTTTACTTATAATTAAAGTTCATCCATGACATGACACAAACTTAGATAGTAACTATAATCTCCATTCTTCTTGTTATGGGTAGCACAATCATGTTCTCCATATTGGGATACACAATATTGATGCTTTGAATTTGCAAGAAAAGCTTTTCTTTCCACCATTTTCCTTAGAATTAATGCTCATCCGTGAAACGAGTCAAACTTCAATACTTGTAATAATCTCCATTCCTTGCCTTATGGGCACTGCAGTCATGTTTTCCACATTGGGATCCATGATTTTGATAGTTTGGATTTGCAAGGAAAGTTTCTTTCCACCATTTTCCTTACAACCAATGTTCATCCACGAAATGGCACAAAATTAGATAGTAACTATAATCTTAGTTCTTTTTGTTATAGGCTTTACAATTATGCTCACCATATTAGGACACACGATATTCATTCTTTGGATTTGCAAGAAACATCTTTCTTTCCACCACTTTCCTTATAATTAATATTTATCCGTGAAATGAGTCAGACATAGATACTTGTAATAATCTCTGTTTTTTTGGTTATAGGCATTACAATCATGTTCTCTAAATTGGGATACAGGATATTGATGCTTTAGATTTGCAAGAAAAGCTTTTATTTCCATCATTTTCCTTATAATTAATGTTCATCCATGAAATGAGTCAAACTTAAATACTTGAAATAATCTCCATTCTTGTTGTTGTGGGCACTACAATTATGTTCTCCAGATTTGGATGCATGATATTGATGCTTCAGATTTGCAAGAAAAGCTTTTCTTTCCACCATTTCCCTTTTAATCAAAGTTCATCCATCAAATGATACAAACTTGGAAACTTGTAACAATCTTTATTCTTTTTGTTGGTGGCATTAAAATCATGTTCACCACATTGAGATACATGATATTGATGCTTTGGTTTGGCAAGAAACGCTTTTTTTTCCATAATTTTCCTTATAATTAAAGTTTATCCGTGACATGACACAAACTTAGATGGTAACTATAATCTCCATTCTTTTTGTTATGGGTAGCACAATCACATTTTCTACATTAGGATACACGATATTGATGCTTGGGATTTGCAAGGAAAGCTTTTCATTCCACCAATTTTCATAAAATCAATGTTTATCCGTGAAATGACATAAACATAGATAGTTATTATATTATCAATTCATTTTGTTATGGGCTTTACAATCATGCTCTCCATATTATGACACACGACATTGATGCTTTGGATTTGCAAGAAAAGCTTTTCTTTTCACCATTGTCCTTATAATTAATGTTCATCTATGAAAAGAGTCAAACATAGATGCCTCTAATAATCTCTATTCTTTTTGTTATGGGCACTACAATCATGTTCCCCAAATTGGGATACATGATATTAAAGCTTTCAATTTGCAAGAAAAGCTTTTATTTCCACCTTTTTCCTTATAATTACTATTTATCCAGGAAATGAGTCAAACTTAGATACTTGAAATAATCTTCATTCTTGATGTTGTGGGCATTACAATTATGTTTTCTAGATTGGGATGCATGATATTGATGCTTTGGATTTGCAAGAAAAGCTTTTCTTTCCACCATTTCCTTTTTAATGAAAGTTCATCCATCAAATGATACAAAGTTGGAAACTTGTAATAATCTCCATTCTTTTTGTTGGTGGCACTAAAATCATGTTCACCGTATTGAGATACATGATAGTGATGCTTTGGTATGGCAAGAGAAGTCTTTTCTTCCATAATTTTCCTTATAATTAAAGTTCATCCGTGACATGACACAAACTTAGATAATAACTATGACCTCAATTCTTCTCGTTATGGGTAGTAAAATCATGTTCTCCACATTGGGATACACGATATTAATACTTTGGATTTGCAAGAAAAGCTTTTCTTTCCATGATTTTCTATATAATTAATGTTCATTTATGAAATGAGACAAACTTGGGCTCTTATTGTGATCTTCATTCTTTGTATTATAGGTATTGCAATCATGTTCACCATATTGGGATATACTATATCGATGCTTTGGATTTGTAGGGAAAGCTTTTCATTCCACCAATTTTCTTATAATTAATATTCATCTATGAAATGAGTCAAACATAGATGCTTGTAATAATCTCCATTCTATTTGCTATGGGCACTACAATTATGTTCTCCAAATTGGGATACATGATATTGATGCTTTGGATTTGCAAGAAAAGCTTTTCTTTCCACCATTTTCCTTATAATTAATATTGATCCATGAAATGAGTCAAACTTAGATAACTATAATAATCTCTATTCTTGTTGTTGTGGGCACTATAATCATGTTCTCTAGATTGGGATGCATGATATTGATTCTATGGATTTGCAAGAAAAGCTTTTCCTTCCACCATTTCCTTTTTAATCAAAGTTCATCCATTAAATGATACAAACTTGGATACTTGTAATAATCTTCATTTTGTTTGTTAGTGGGACTAAAATCATGTTCACCATGTTGAGATATATAATATTGATGCTTTGGTTTGGCAAGAAAATCTTTTCTTTCCATAATTTTCCTTACAATCAATGTTCATCCGTGAAATGGCACAAACTTAGATAGTAACTATAATCTCAATTCTTTTTGTTATGGGCCTTACAATCATGCTTTCATATTAGGACACATGATATTGATGCTCTGGATTTGCAAAAAAAGCTTTTCTTTCCACCATTTTCCTTATAATTAATGTTCATCCGTGAAATGAGTTAAACGTAGATACTTGTAATAATCTCTATTCTTTTTGTTATGGGCTCTACAATCATGTTCTCCAAATTAGGACATATGATATTGAAGCTTTTGATTTGCAAGAAAAGGTTTTCTTTCCACCTTTTTCCTTATAGTTAATGCTTATCCATGAAATGAGTCAAACTTAGATACTTGAAGTAATCACCATTCTTGTTGTTGTAGGCACTACAATTATGTTCTCCGATTGGGAAGCATGATATTAATGCTTTGGATTTGTGAGAAAAGCTTTTCTTTCCACCATTTCCCTTTTAATCAAAGTTCATCTATCAAATGATATAGACTTGGATACTTGTAATAATCTCCATTCTTTTTGTTGGTGGCAGTAAAATCATGTTCACCGTATTGTTATACATGATAGTAATGCTTTGGCTTGGCAAGAAAAGCTTTTTTTTTCCATAATTTTCCTTATAAGTAAAGTTCATCTGTGACATGACACAAATTTAGATAGTAACTATAACCTCTATTCTTTTCATTATGGGTAGTACAATCATGTTCTCCACATTGGGATACATGATATTGATGATTTGGATTTGCAAAAAAGCTTTTCTTTCCATGATTTTCTATATAATTAATGTTCATCCATGAAATGAGACAAACTTAGGTACTCATTGTGATCTCTATTCTTTGCATTATGGGTATTCCAATCATGTTCTTCGCATTAGGATATACTATATTAATGCTTTGGATTTGCAAGGAAAGCTTTTCATTCCACCAATTTCCTTAAAATCAATGTTTATCCGTGAAATCACACAAACTTGGATAGTTACTACAATTTCAATTCTTTTTGTTACGGGCTTTACAATCATGCTCTCTATATTGGGGTAGACGATATTGATGCTTTGGATTTGCAACAAAAACTTTTCTTTCTGCCATTTTCCTTATAATTAATGTTCATCTATAAAATGAGTCAAACATAGATACTTGAAATAATCTCCATTCTATTTGTTATAGGCACTATAATCATGTTCTGCAAATTGGGATACATGATATTAAAGCTTTTGATTTGCAAGAAAAGTTTTTCTTTCCACCTTTTTTCTTATAATTAATGTTCATCCATGAAATGAGTCAAACTTAGATACTTGAAATAATCTCCATTCTTGTTGTTGTGGGCACTACAATTATGTTCTCCAGATTGGGATGCATGATATTGATGCTTTGTATTTGCAAGCTAGGCTTTTCTTTCCACCATTTCCCTTTTAATCGAAGTTCATCCATCAAATAATACAAACTTGGATACTTGTAATAATCCCTATTCTTTTTGTTGGTGGCAACTAAAATCATGTTCACCACATTGAGATACATGATATTGATGCTTTGGTTTGGCAAGAAAAGCTTTTTTTTTTCCATATTTTTCCTTATAATTAATGTTCATCCGTGACATGACACAAACTTAGATAGTAACTATAATCTCTATTCTTTTCATTATGGGTAGTACAATCATGTTTTCTACATTGGGCTACATGATATTGATGCTTGGGGTTCCCAAAGAAAGCTTTTCTTTCCATCATTTTCCTTAACATCAATGTTTATCCGTGAAATAACACAAACTTAGATAGTTACTATAATGTTAATTCTTTCTGTCATGGGCTTTACAATCACGCTCTCTATATTGGGGCACATGATTTTGATGCTTTGTATTTGCAAGAAAAGCTTTTCTTTCGACCATTTTCCTTATAATTAATGTTCATCTGTGAAATGAGTCAAACATAGATACTTGTAATAATCTCCATTCTATTTGCTATGGGCACTACAATTATGTTCTCCAAATTAGGATACTGACATTGATGCTTTGGTTTGGCAAGAAAATCTTTTCTTGCCATAATTTTCCTTACAATCAATGTTCATCCGTGAAATGACACAAACTTAGATAGTAACTATAATCTCAATTGTTTTTGTTTGGGCCTTACAATCATGCTTTCCATATTAGGACACACGATATTGATGCTTTGGATTTGTAAGGAAAGCATTTCTTTCCACCATTTTCCTTATAATTAATGTTCATCTGTGAAATGAGTCAAACATAGATACTTGTAATAATCTCTATTCTTTTTGTTATGGACACTATAATCATGTTCTCTAAATTGGGATACATGATATTAAAGATTTTGGTTTGCAAGAAAAGCTTTTCTTCCCACCTTCTTTTTTATAATTAATGTTATCCGTGAAACGAGTCAAACTTAGATACTTGAAATAATCTCCATTCTTATTGTTGTAGGCACTACAATTATGTTCTCCAGATAGGGATGCATAATATTGATGCTTTGATTTGCAAGAAAAGCTTCTCTTTTCACCATTTCCATTTTAATCAAAGTTCATCCATCAAATGATACAAACTTGGATACTTGTAATAATCTCCATTCTTTTTATTGGAGGCACTAAAATCATGTTCACCATATTGAGATACATGATGGTAATACTTTGGTTTGGTAAGAAAAGCTTCCCGTTCCATAATTTTCCTTACAATTAATGTTCATCCGTGACATGACACAAACGTAGATAGTAACTATAACCTCCATTCTTTTTGTTATGGGTAGTACAATCATGTTCTCTATATTGGGATACACGATGCTTTGGATTTGCAAGAAAAGCTTTTTTTTCCATGATTTTTTCGATAATTGATGTTCGTCCGTGAAATGAGACAAACTTGGGCACTCATTATAATCTTCATTCTTTGCATTATGGGTATTGTAATCATGTTCTCCACATTGGGATATACTATATTGATGCTTTGGATTTGCAAGGAAAGCTTTTCGTTCCACTAATTTCCTTAAAATCAATGTTTACTCGTGAAATGACACAAACTTAGATAGTTACTACAATCGCAATTCTTTCTGTTATGGGCTTTACAATCATGCACTCCATATTAGGGCAGACGATATTGATGCTTTGGATTTGCAAGAAAAGCTGTTCTTTCCTCCATTTTCCTTATAATTAATGTTCATCAATAAAATGAGTCAAACATAATTACTTGTAATAATCTCCATTTATTTGTTATGGGCATTACAATCATGTTCTCCAAATTGGGATGCATGAATTGAAGCTTTCGATTTGCAAGAAAAGCTTTTTTTTCCACCTTTTTCCTTATAATTAATGTTCATTCATGAAATGAGTCAAACTTAGATACTTGAAATAATCTTCATTCTTGTTGTTTTGGGCACTATAATTATGTTCTGCAGATTGGGATTTACGATATTGATGCTTTGGATTTGCACGAAAAGCTATTCTTTCCACCATTTCCCTTTTAATCAAAGTTCTCCATCAAATGATACAAACTTAGTTACTTATAATAATCTCCATTCTTTTTGTTAGTGGCACTAAAATTATGTTCACCACAGAGAGATACATGATATTGATGCTTTGGTTTGGCGAGAAAAGCTTTTCTTTCCATAGTTGTCCTTATTATTAAAGTTCATCTATGACATGACACAAACTTAGATAGTAACTATAATCTCCATTCTTTTCGTTATAGGTAGTACAATCATGTTTTGTACATTGGGATACACAATATTGATGCTTGGGATTTGCAAGGAAAGCTTTTCTTTCCTTTATTTTCTTTAAAATCAATGTTTATCTGTGAAATAACACAAACTTAGATAGTTACTATAATCTAAGTTTTCATTGTTATGGGCTTTGCATTCATGCCCTCCAAGTTGGGATACATGATATTGATGCTTTGGATTTGCAAAAAAAGCTTTCCTTTCCACCATTTTCCTTATAATTGATGTTCATCCATGAAATGAGTCAAACTTAGATACTTGTAATAATCTCCATTCTTGTCATTGGCGCTGCAATCATGTTATCCAGATCGGGATGCATGGTATTGATGCTTTGGATTTACAAGAAAAGTTTTTCTTTCCACCATTTTCCTCATAATTAATGTTTATCCATGAAATAAGTCAAACTTAGATACTCGTAATAACCTCTATTCTTATTGCTGCTTTGGATTTGTAAGAAAAGCTTTTCTTTCCACCATTTTCCATGTAATTAATGTTCATCCATGAAATGAGACAAATATGGATACTCATTATAATCTCCATTCTTTTTGTTATGGGGACTGCTATCATGTTTTGCACATTGGGATACACGATATTGATGCTTTGAATTTGCAAGAAAAGCTTTTCTTTCGACCATTTTGTTTATAATTAATGTTCATCTATGAAATGAGTCAAACTTAGATGCTCATAATAATCTCTATTTTTTTGCTATGGGCACTAAAATCATGTTCTCCAAATTCAGATGTATGATATTGATGCTTTGGATTTGCATGAAAAGCTTTTCTTTCCACCATTTCCCTTTTAATCAAAGTTCATCCATTAAATGATACAAACTTGGATACTTGTAATATTGTCCATGCTTTTCGTTGGTGGCACTAAAATCATGTTCACTACATTGAGATACATGATATTGATGCTTTGATTTGGCAGGAAAATCTTTTCTTTCCATAATTTTCCTTATAATCAAAGTTCATCCATAACATGACACAAACTTAGATAGTAAGTATAATCTTTATTCTTTTCATTATGAGCAGTACAATCATGTTCTCCACATTGAGATACACGATATTGACGCTTTGGATTTGTAAGAAAAGCTTTTCTTTTCACCATTTTCCTTATAATTAATAATCATCCATGAAATAAGTCAAACTTAGATACTCATAATAATCTTCATTCTGCGCATTGTGGGCACTGCAATCAAGTTCTCCATATTGGGATACATGATATTAATGGTTTGGATTTGCAAGGAAAGCTGTTCTTACCACTATTTTCCTTACAATCAATGTTCATCCGTCAAATGACAGAAACTTTGATATTAACTATAATCTCAATTTTTTTTGTTATTGGCTTTACAATCATGCTCTCCATATTGGGACACACGACATTAATGCTTTGGATTTGCAAGAAAACCTTTTCATTCCACTATTTTCCTTATAATTAATGTTCATCGGTGAAATGAGTCAAACTTGGATACTTCTAATAATCTCCCTTGTTTTTGTTATGGACACTAGATTCACATTCTCCGCATTGGCATACACGATGTCGACGCTTTGGATTTGCAAGGAAAACTTTTTTCTAACATTTTCCTTATAATTAATGTTCATTCGTGAAATGAGTCAAACTTGGATGCTCATAATAATCTCCATTTTTTTTTTGCTGTGGGCACTACAATCATGTTCTCTAGATTGGGATGCATGACATTGATGTTTGGGATTTGCAAGAAAAGCTTTTCTTTCCTCTATTTTCTTTAAAATCAATGTTTATCCATGAAATAACACAAACTTAGATAGTTATTATAATCTCAATTCTCTTTGTTGTAGGCTTTACAGTCACGCCCTCTAAATTGGGATACATGATATTGATGCTTTGAATTTGCAAGAAAAGCTTTCCTTTCCACCATTTTCCTTATAATTGATGTTCATCCATGAAATAAGTCAAACTTAGATACTTGTAATAATCTCCATTCTTGTTGTTGTGGGCACTACAATCATGTTCTCCAAATTGGGATGCATGATATTGAAGCTTTAGATTTGCAAGAAAAGCTTTACTTTCCACCATTTTCCTTATAATTAATGTTCACCCATAAAATAAGTCGAACTTCAATACTCATAACAACCTCTATTCTTATTGATGCTTTGGATTTCCAAGAAAAGCTTTTCTTTCCACCATTTTTCGTATAATTAATATTCATCGATGAAATGAGACAAACATGGATACTCATTATAATCTCCATTCTTTTCGTTATGGGCACTGCTATCATGTTCTCCATATTAGGATACATGATATTGATGCTTTGGATTTGCAAGAAAACCTTTTTTCCACCATTTTTCCTATAATTAACGTTTTTTCGTGAAATGAGACAACCATGGATACTCATTATAATCTCCATTTTTTTCATTACGGGCACTGCTATCATGTTTTCCACATTGCGATGCACGATATTGATGCTTTGGATTTGCAAGAAAACTTTTCATTCCACCATTTTCCTAACAATTAATATTCATCCATGAAATAAGTCAAACTTGGATGCTCATAATAATCTCTATTCCATTTGTGATAGGCACTACATTCACCTTCTCTTTATTAGGATACATGAAATTGATGCCCTGGATTTGTAAGAAAAGCTTTTGTTTCCACCATTTTCCTTATAATTAAAGTTCATCCGTGAAATGAGAAAAAGTTGGATAATCGTAATAATCTCTATTCTTTTAGTTATGGGCACTGCAATCACGTTTTCCGCATTGGGATACACGATATTGATGCATTGGATTTGCAAAAAAAGCTTTTCTTTCCACCATTTACCTTTTCATCAAAGTTTATCCATCAAATGATACAAACTTGGATACTTGTAATAATCTCCATTTTTTTTGTTGGTGGAACTAAA
>JBBYHO010527264.1:39513-50098 GCA_038382025.1 Adansonia gregorii | reverse complement strand
ATAAAGAGTTATCTACTAGAACTTGGTTCTTAACTCTTTAAAAAGTTTAAATTTTGCTAAGATTCTCTAAATAAACATGTTTTAAAAGAATCATAATTTGAAAATTTACTTTCTTAAATTGCTTAATTAAATAGGTTATTTTAAGTTTAATTCTTTAAATATGTTAATTTTGGAAACTTAATTTAAGCATGCAAATCAAAGTATTTGTTCTTATTGAGACATCACCTAAAGGTTAGGTAAATGTCTGGTTTAAGACTAGCTTCCTAAAAGTTAGGATAAGATTAAATGTGCTTAATAACTATGGCTGATTCTTATAGATGCTTTGTTGAATGTGATAAATTTGTTTTTACATGTATTGTGTACATGTGATTACCATGTGATATTGGCTATACATTATTATCATGCTATAATTGTTAAAGCATGAAGAATGGTTATGGACTTAGGCTTTAGTTTGACTAGGTTGTGATTGGTTAATTTTATTAATTTTGTATTTATTTTTTAAAATAGGGTTTATGAATCTGTCTTATCTCTTTAATAATCAAAGGCTGAAATTTGTCTTCTTACTTTACACCTTTTAAATGTAATTCAAGGTTCTTCAAACTCATGTAATTGTTACATAGTTAGAGATACAAAATTAGGTTGTACTGGAGAATTTACGAAGATGAAGTCCAAGGAGATTACCATGAAGACTCATGTGATATGCAATTGGTATCCCTAGCAAATTGACCCTCTAGTTTCCCAATGGCTTAAGGAAACTAGTTTAGAAAAAAAGTCCATAATCATCCTAGTGGATTGCATGTGATAGATTTATTCTATGTTGATATATATATATATATGATATGTATGCACATAAAATAAACGCCAGTGCAATGCAATCTAAAGCCAATCCATAGGACTAAACAATTAATTAAAAGAAATCTCACATAATATATTAAGTATATGCTTAAGCATGATTAGACACCTTCCATTAGATTATAACAAGATGCTTAAGTTTTGGCCGCGTGGATTTATTAAGCTAACTCAAGGTTCCTTTCATTTGAGCACCTTGAATTATAATTAATTGGTCTTACTCAAATAAGGCTATGGTATATGGATGCGTATAACTTAATCGCTTGGCTTTAGAGATGATGGTTAGGCAAAATGCAAACAATACATTTAGGTAAGGGTTATCACCTAACTAATCTAGGAGTTGCATGGAGATGCAATAGGTAAAATAACTTACCTACCTAATTAATTCATTTACAATTTGTTGGGTTGACCAAAGGTTACAAAAGGATGAAAAGGGTCCTAACTTATTAAGAAGATTCAAATTTTAAACTTCTTGTATTATAGTTAAGGGTTATAATTATGCAAAAATAATGAAGAATAATCATTTTAGTTTTAGAACCTAACAAAATGATTATCTTATGTATGTTATTAACATTAATATGTTCTAAAATTTGTAAAAGACATAAACAAGGAAAATGACTTGTAATATATCATTGCGTAGCATACTAGATGCTAACAAGTTGACTAGGCCAAATTTCATTGACTAGCTTCACAATATTAAAATCATTTTAGCATAGAAGCATAAGGCTTATGTCTTTAATAAGCTCATACCCGAAGAGGCCGGACTTGATGCTTTTTAAGAAGAAAAGGATGCCTATCGAGTTCATAAAGATGATCTCACATAGATTACGCGTATGATGATGGCTACCATGGCAGCCGATCTTCAGAAGCAACATAAGGGCATGAAAGCTCCAGACATCATCTTAGACTTTAGATAACTATTCGATAAGGAAAGGTATGCTGAGATTTGACATCCCAAAGGAAGTGTTCTAAACAATGATGTCTGAATGTACACCTATTGGAATTTATATGTTAAAGATGATTGGTTAGATCACTTGTCTAGAATAGTTAGGTTGGTCAATGGATAATGAGTTAGCCATTGACCTAGGTTTTTTCCTCTTTACCTTGAAGTTTTTCACAATTTATGTTAAACTTCAACATAAATCACTTATAAACATCGCTTTAGGATTTCTAAACATGTTGTTTATAGCAGAAAAGTCTCTTACCAATTAAAAGGCTGCCTACTTGGTTACCTTTAATTATACTTTTAAGAAAACCAAGAAGAAGAAAAAATAGAAAATGGATGGTCCAAAGAATTTAGAGCCATCTGGTGAAGTGAAGGCTAAAGATGGAATTGATAAGAATACATGTCACCATTGCAAAAAACCTAGTCATTGGAAGAAAAATAGCAAAAAGTACCTTGAATAGGTCAAGGACAAAAAGCAAAAAAGAGTTTCCACCTTAGCTACAAATTCAAAAGTTCATTTATTTTCCTATGGTATGTGATACCTAATTATTGGTACAAAATATGTTTGACATATTGTAAAGACCAATGATAAAGATAAAAAACAGGATAAATGAAGATAAATTATTTGAAAAGAGGGTAATCCAGATGATATGGATCAACCTTGCACTTCTATGCATCGAAGTTATTAAGAACTTTCATTTTATGATTCATTTTGAACATTGAATGTTTATCTCAACTTTATGGACTGATTTTAGGAAGTTTTTATTTTAGGATAAATGTTTTGAATATATATCGTTTACTGGCATATAGATGCCATGCTTTTAATTTCTTTTATTTAATAAATCTTAATAGAATATTCTACATCATGGTCTATCAAATTATACTAATTGATTAAATTAAGCCCAATTAACCTTATAGCCACTTGATTTCATCCAAACCACTATTTTTAATAGTCCCAAATTTGAAACCAAGAATATAGTTACCGCCTCTAGAGAGGTTGACCTTTGTCAGGTAATTTACATAGTTTTGTAATTTATTCAGTCATACATAGATGAACATATTGATATTTCATAGAAAAAGTGCCATTTGAAGATCGATCTTGGATAAAAAGATGAATATTGAAAAAAAATTGTTTTTAAATTTTTTTTATTAAATTTTGAAAATTCTTTCTGTAAATGACATCATGATTAAATTTCCTATTTTTAGAAATTTTTAGAGATTTTTTATAAAACTTTGAAAATTAACCATCATATATTCTTACCGACACCTTTGCAATATTTATGTCGATATGCATTTTGAAAAATCAAAAATATTCAAGAAAAGATACTTATTGTCATTTTCTGCCATTAGGAGTCAAATTATCAATTTTATTAATTAACTTTGAATTTTTCACAATATCACAAGTATTATGCTCATGAAAATTTCCCAAATAAATCTATTCAGGATTTCAAAATCTCACCTCTACCATTTTTTAAATTTAATATTGTGGATAATATGTGGCATTTGATTCATTTTATAAGTTTCAATGTCTTTTCTAAAATTTTTCTCAGTTTCTAAATACGAGCCTTTCTTTATCTATAAAATTTTCAGTGAAATTTTCTCAAGTTTTAAACTTCAAAATTCTTTAAATATTCTCATTAAAAATCAGTTTTGAAAAATTTCAATCCATTTTGTAGATTTTTCTCGTTTTCAAATTATAAAGTTTTCTACTTTGTAATTTTTTTAGGAGGATTTTTTTGAGCTTATAATTTAAATTCATCAGATGTTTTTATTGAATTCATATTAAATAAAATTTTGAAAATTCAATTAATTTTGTGAGTTTTGAATTTTTTTTATATATCAATTTTTCTCTTATAATTTTATAAGTTTTGGGGTCATAATTAAGTTTTTTTTATTATTTCATTTCCAAAATTTTGTTTATGATTATTAAAATTAATTTTTTAACTTTATTTTATTATCATCATTGTAATTTTATTTTACTTAGTGACTATTTTCTACTAGTTTCATGGAAACTGTCTAGTAATTTCCATTATTTCTTTAAACCAATTTAGTTGGTTTCTAATTACATACTAGTTAATATTATTAATGTAATCATCGCAAGATATTTTGAATGATAACTAATTACTTGTCAAATAAATGCAATGTCACCTTTTCATGTAAATAATGATAAAGAAACAAAAAGAAAAGAAATCAAATAAAAATAGAGATTTTAGGCCAAGGGATTTTTTGATCCTTCAGTCGATTATCTTTTAATAAATAAGGGGAGAATTTAGCATTTTGGAGGAATTTTTGGAAGCTGGAAAAAAATTTTAAATCTTTGTTAAGGTATATTTTCTTACAATAAGCTTTAATTTTGGTTAATTTCATTCATTTTTCTTCTTAATAGCGAGCTAAAATCATGCTTAAGCTTAAGAATTTTCATCTATGTTTAAAGGGTAAGCTTGTGGGCTATGAACTAATTTCTTGTATTTGTTTGTTATGACTGGTTTTTTTACAATAGTTTTTTTTCTTTTCTCATGAAATTTTGTTCTTGCTTGTATGATAATAATTTTGATGTTACATGTGTCATATGTACATGATTATATGGATGTTATTTTCTCTAGTTTTCCTTGTTAATATATTGGAATAATATTGTTTGTGTGTTTGTTTTTGGTGATTTCTCACTTTGATGTTGATTTATGCTTCACAAAGCCATTATATGTAACTTCTAAGTAAAATATTTTTTGTTTGATGTGTTATTATGTGTTGGCCAAAATTCATGCACATATATGTCATGATTTTTTTAATTTTTGTGGCCATTTCGTAAATATAAAAAGTTTAAGGATTAATTTTTTAAAGAATGAAAAATAATAAAAAGTTTTTTTTAGCCCTTATATGCTTGGTCAAAGCACACATGGATCCTTAGGAGTGTATTTTATGCATTTATCAAGTTGGAGTACATTTTTTTATTTTGAGTTCTTTTGTAATTTTAAAAAGTTTAGAGACTTTTGTGTAAATATAGAAAAAATTATTCTAGGGTTAAAAGAAAGTGGCTGAACTTTGCTTTTGAATTTTTATGTGATTTTTTATGATTATTTTGATTTAGTTGATGTTTGATTTTATGTTTTAATTATGTAGGGACTAATTTACAAAATTTAGAAAAGTTTAAGGACTACTAGGAAAAGCTGGCATTTTAGGTAAAAAAAAGTCATCTTTAACATGAAATCATTCACTAAAAGTATTGTAAAATATTTTTAGCATTTCACTGGTCCTCCAGTGGGGTGTTAAAAATATTAAAATTTTTCATATTTTTTCAGTTCTCTATTAGGGTATGAAATGCAATTTTTCAAAAATTTAAGAACTTAATTACATTTTTGCAATTTAGGTCACTTTAAAATTAGATTACCTATTTAAGGTATTTGGGCTTCTAAAAAAAACATTTCTAGTATTTTTAGCCGATTTGGGACCAATGTGTAATTTTGGGGAATTTAGGGATCTATTTGCAATTTTTGCTCTTTATGCCATATTTGTCATTTAAATTACCCATTCAAGGTAAAAAAGTTATTACATATAATTTTTATGTTTTTTAGGGTTACGGAGATACTTTGATATCGAAAGAATACTCTTGGGGCATTTTGTTAATTTTTTATAATCAAATTTGATAAAGTTCCCAAGATGATTTTATGCCAAAGGTATGTATTTAGGATATGTTAACCTTTTTATAATTATTTTTGAGTCATTTAGGGTGACCAAGATACTTTCATGTTGAAGATATACACCAACGATATTTTTGTAATTTTTTATTAGAACCAACTCATATGTAATAACTAGGATACGTTGATGTCAAAGGTACACATTATGGATACATTCATCATTTTAGTTGTTTTCGAGTCTTAGGATGCTTTATAAATATTTTTAATAAAATTAATTTTTTTTAGATTAAGGCAATGTTTCAAGTTAGAGTAATAAGTGGAATTTATCTCAAAATGTGAGAGGGATTCTACAAAATATTTTAATAATGAGATATTCTTTTTTAATTGAAAAGCAGGACTTTTATAAATTTTGAAAAAAATAAAACCTTTAGCATTCCTTCAGCCCCCTAACAAGATACGAAAAATATTTTAAATTTTAAAACCTTTTGTGTTCCTCTGTTTTTCCAGTGGGTACAAAAGAGAATGATAAAAAAAACTCCGTGTTCAATTAGTCCTTCGGTTGGGTGCGTTGAGATTTTGATTTTTAAAAATTTTAAAAACCCAATTTTTCCAACACTAATTAATAAATTGATTTCATAAAATATTATTTTGGGATTTACAATTAAATGCCATATGTTGAAACCAGATAGAAATTCAAATTCAAATTAACATATAATTATAAAGTAATGATTTTCAAGTGTCACGAGAGGATCGAGCCTTACTTGTGATTGTAACTAACTCCTAGACCTTTCTATACGATCTCTGGTATGATTGTGGATCTTGGAGTTGGTATTCTAAGGTTTTGCAACCCTCGTAATACGAAGTCTGGTAGGTGGCCAATCTCTCGTAGCCCAAAAGATTGGTGGTGACTCTAAATAAATAATCATTTCATAATGGCTATGTAGGGTTAAGTCAAGTGAATAATTTATCTCGACTACCTAGTCCTCAGAATTAAGAAACTATTAATAATGCTACAGCCCATAGAAATAAAAGAATATAAAATAGTGATATATAAATAAATATAGGATCGAGGACCATCTAAGTCAGGCTTCATCAAGATTCGTATTTAAACCGAATTGCAATAACTTGGTGACTCCACTAGAGACCTAGGCTGGAAAGTCAAGCCTAAAATTAATCATGCATTAACTAAATTTTGATTAATTTCGTCTCAATCGATATTTAATTATAATTCCTAGCATTTTCAAAATAAAAAAATTATATGAAAACTCCAATATATATTATTTATATTTTTCACTAATCCTTTTGTTTCCTTTGCAGCCTTATTTTGTGGGGCATCTAAGATAAGCAATTTTGTTTTTGGAACAATTGAGTCATAATAGGTTTGTTTATTCCCCCATACACATGGTGCACATGCATATGCATTAGACTCCTTTAGCATATGAAAAGGGCATAAGCTACCCAATATGTTAGAAAATGGTAAAGTAGCTCTGCCCTCTGAGGTATTAGCCTCTGTTTGGGCTAGTTAAAAACTTACCAAGTGTAAATTCTTATGCTTGCCCGAGATGTTAGCCTCGTTATGAGATGGAATATACTCCCACTTGAATTTAACACTTTCTGACATAAACTTGTGAAGGGTAAAGACAAGGTACCTCATTAATCCTTTTCGAGCTTGGGGAATTTGAGAACCTATTTAGGTGTCAAACTCGAATTTCATGTAATGAACTGTAAGGGCCTTACTTTGTTACAGTCATATCCGATTCTAAAAGCTACCAAAATTGGTACTCATAGGGGAACACTTCTAACCTTTTACTTTAATTTTCTTAATAAGTAATAAATGTATATATTGTATTTCTATGATGAATTTTGTTTATTTCTCACCTTGATTTGCATTATAGTGATGAATTTTCTCAAGCAATTTTTAGTTGTTATTTCATTTTTATTAAAAATTCCTATGACCAATAAAATGAACATCACGAATTCTTTCTTATGACAAAATTGGTAAAAAAATGAAAGAGAGAAAAAGACATGAATCTCTCTTTAAAAAAAAGGAAAAAATAAAACATTAAAATAAAAAAAATAAATAGAAAGCAATAAAAAATAAAGAAAAAAAGGAAAAATTAAATTTGTAAAGTCTTTGGCCCTACTAAAGAAAAAAGTGAAAAAGATAGTGTTAGAATTTTTTCTTTTTTTTTTTTGCACAATATCCATATCTCATGAAGACTTGTAAATTCATTCGCAACTACAAGATCCATATATTCATTTGTTTCTATAACCATGCATTCATAGTTTTCATCATATGCTAAATTCATTTTCATTTATTTGAAAGATCAATACATTGGTGATAATTTAGTGCCTAGATTTTTCCTTTTCAATTTTTTACAAGAATATTCATATCTGTAGAAGATTTTTAAATTCATTCAAATATTCATTGATTTTTATGCTCATGTATTCATTCATAATTTTCCATAACATGCTAAATTAATTTCATTTATTGCATTTCAAGGATCAAGACATCGGTGACAATTTAAAGACAAGAATCAACATGTTAGAATTCATTCAAGAGGAATTCGGACACGAGGTTCATGGAATGAAACACCAGTTACAAAATTGTTTAAAATAATTATTCTCATTCTTGAAAAGGAATTTGCAAAAAAGAATCATCATCTGTAGGTCAATTAGGCATGACCTTAACAACTCAGTTGGAAGCACAGGTTAACACTTTAAAAAGAACTAACTGGGAAGTCAGACAAGGTGTACAAGAAATAAATGGGTAGCTTTCAAAGTTGATAGAAAGGATGGGAGACCAAAATCAAAGTGAAATGTATTGCTCTTGAGAGTTACTGTAACTGTTACCTTTATCCAACCCTATGCACTTGACAAGTTAAAGGGTTAATCAAGCATGCCGCTAAGGGAGTATTCTAATCCATGGTTTATTTAGATAACTAGAAAGAATATGCGTAATCTTCCATCACTACAGATCAAACCAAGCCCTCACCAATGTTTTATCAATTCCTGATCATCTGCAAGCCCTGGTACGAGCAAAAAAATGCAAGGAAATCAGAAAAATGTTGATTTAATTCAATCCCACTAGCCTATAGGGATAGGTATCCTCATAAAAATTAACTGGTCGCATCTGTTCATGTTCTATCCCATGAAATCCTACATGGAAAAGGGTACAATCTTTAAGCCCACTATAAATACCATGTTAGAGCTTAGGGACACTCTATTGAAGATTGTATTCAATTTAAAAACAAATTGGAAAAACTTATGTAGATTAAAGCGTAGAGTTTCAAATAAAAAGCGAACCAAAAAAACTTATTGTCAAATTATTTCCAAATGACATATCACAAGGGGTGGGAAAACAATAAAAAACAACATCAATTTGATCTGATTTCCATCCCCTATGCTAAATTGCTACCACAATTTATTTGGAACTATTTTTTGGTACCTTTACAGATGGAGCCATTAAAGCCCCTATACCTAAGTGATTATAATGCCGTTGAGCAATGTGATTATCACTCTGGTAATCAAGGTCACTTAATAGAATAATACATCCAGTTAAGATTCAAAGTTAAAGAATTCATCCAATTGAGAATGTTGAGTTTCGAAGGAAATAAGGTTAAGCTACTATAGGAACTCGATGACTAAACCTTTTAGTTAAAGGCAGTAAAGTACCAATGGGCAATGAAGTGATTGTGAAGATAATCTTTTAGGTTTATAAATATGGGGTTAGAAAAAAAAAATAAGGTTTAGAGGGTTCCCTGAAGCATTAACATCATTAGGGAAATAAAGTGTTTGCAAAACCAGATCTTCTTATTACTTTTTGAGTCCTGTGAATATGGTTTTGTACGCCAACAATGAATAAATTAGAAAGTTTTGGTTGATGAAATAATGTTGAATCGTGACTCAAATTCTTTAAATTCTTTCCCCTATAACAATTTCCATATATGATATTTAGCTAATTGCTTGGCACTATATTTGTCCCATCAAATGTTATTTATCTATTTATTCCTTCATTCATCCATTTATTCATTTATTAATTCATATATTAGTTTTCACCTATTAATGTCCATATCATTCATTTATTCACTAATTCACGTCTTACTTTTCCATTCATTGATGTCAATGTAGGAATAATGATAAAGATTAATATTGACAATATACATACATATTCATGCAAAATGATTTAAGTTATTTTTTTCATTTTAAGGTAAAATAACACGAATCGCTAAATGAAAGTTATCACACAATGGGAAGAAATATAAGCACAAATTGCAAGTTCAATGGAACTAGTCAAGTTAAATAAGCTAATTCCCCAACAGCGAGAAAGTAGTATTGATACTCCTATCGGGACTTCTGTGGGGTTGCAAGTAGAAGGACTATTGGCCAATGTCCAAGATGCACTGTCGATAGATACATAGAATGTACATCAAAATATGCCTATAGCCGATTTAGCACTAGCTGTTAATATTAATCTTGATATCCTTGCATAAAGGTTAGATGCAAAGACTATCACAGCATAATAATAATCGACTGTTTCTAACTTGGATAAAAAAAGAAAGGCACAAGCAAAAAGGAAAAGAGATGGCTAAAGCAAAAATTGAGAAAGGGAAGCTACAGTTTATGGAAAAAAGCTCAAGGCCATGGAAGGGGTAAACCCTATAGCCAGGTTGATATAGATAATCTCAGTGTAGTGGCAGATCTAATTATTTCACCAAAGTTTAAAACTCTAAAATTTGAAAAGTATGGTAGGTACACTAGCCCCAAGGCACATATGACGACATATTATCGCAAAATGGATGGGTATACTAGAGATGAGATATTAGCTATCCACATTTTCCCCAAAAGCTTGAATAGGGTAGCTCTAAAATGGTACCTCAATTTAAAGAAAAGCCAGATGAGTACATGTAGGGATTTGACTAGAGCATTTTTGTGACAATGTGAGCACATGTTGGAAATGGCCTCGGATTGAGGAATCCTCCAAAATATGAGAAAAAAATCCTAATGAGAGGTACAAAGAATATACCACAGATGGAAAGATTTAGCTTTTAGCATCTAACCACCTCTCAATAATAGAGAATTGCTTGCCTATTTCATGGATAATCTATCGCCTCCATACAATAACGAATTGGTTGGAAATGCTTTCACTGAGTTAGAT
>JBBYHO010527264.1:21630-39413 GCA_038382025.1 Adansonia gregorii | reverse complement strand
TGCTTGCCTATTTCATGGATAATCTATCGCCTCCATACAATAACGAATTGGTTGGAAATGCTTTCACTGAGTTAGATAAAGGTATACAACAAATTTCATGTTCCCCGCACTAAATAGATTAAAAGGGCTTTTAATGAAGTTTTTCATTTCTCTTTAAAAATATTGGTTCAAAGATTAAATCCAAGAAATAAATTGTACTACTTTTATCCAATGATTGTAAATCATTAATACACTAGAGATTTTATGGAAAATAAAACATAAATAGAAGGTTGAATTAGTAATTTTAGACATAATATGAAAATGTAACACCTTAAATAAATATAATAAACACATATTTATACATGATTAACATGACATGTTAATACATGTCTCACATTCGTGTTTAGATTTAGACACATTTAATAATTTATGCTGAGTTTATGTTTATATGGATTAAAGAAAATATGAATGCATGCACAAATTGTTAGGTATAATAATAGTTACCTAATGATAATAGCAAATTAAAAACAAAGGGTTAGGAGTTATTACTTATAATTATTATAGCATAAAGTATACATTTTTTATTTCTAATTTAATTATTTCTTTGTAATTTTAAATTCCCTTCTTAAATTATAAGGTTTGCAATTTAGATATTGCAAGTTACAAAAGTTTTTGAAATAAAAAATTGGTGCATTATTAATGATTTATTAATTTTTTTTAATGGATAAGTCTAACATTTAAGGAGACGCGGAGGTTGAGACATTATTGGTGACTAAAGCCCAAATTATTCCATACATGGATACTCTTTGTTATAACTTTTGGTTCCTCAATATTCTTAAACTGAGGTAGTTGGAGAGTTTTCTTTACTAATGCATTATGGCAAACTTTATCGAATACCTTAAGCTCAACACAACACTTGTTTTTTACACTCCCAACTTTAAAGATACTTGTGAAAACCTCCGTAATACAATTAAGATCCCTTTTATTCAGATTTTTACAATCATTTTTTCTTGATAGCGTTATCCTTTTCGATAGCTATGACTACTCCATTTATTATGAACAAAACCACTAAAATGGAATAAATTTTGAAGCTTGCCATTATGATTAGTAAATATCTCTTTTTTACCTTGATTGGTAAAACGCTTTTCCAATGAAACATACTAGCAAGGATAAGATCTTCTTGTAGGTAATCACAACATACCATTGAAAGACAATAACAACTTATTATACTTTGGTTTCAAGAGTTTGTTTTACTCGTTTGCTTATGTATTTATAAGCATTAATTCTTCTATTTAAAAAGAACTTTGGTTAAAATAACAAAAAAAATTGTAAATTTTACCTCTTTATTTAATTAAATTTTTATCATTATGTTGTGTCAAAATATGTCTTCGATTTTTAATTTGCACCCAAACAGTTTGTCAACAAATGACTTTTGACATAGTATTCTATTCCTAATGCTTTTGCTTGCAAAAAAAAAACTCTAAAATAACATTACTGATTGGAAGCTCTAAATTCTACCAATATTATAAGGGTTTCTCTTCAAAGTATTTTTTATGGATCTAGTAAAGGAGTTTATTTCATCACTAAAGCCGAACACTAAAAGCATGTTTTCCTTTGCATAAAACTTTTTTATCATTATCTACTTTTATGTCATTAAAAGTTCAATTTCCATAGAAAACACTCTTTTATAATGGAAATTCTATAGTTGCTGCTTTTAAATGTGGATGTAATTATGGAAGAGAACAATCGAAGCAAAATGGTAGTCTATTTACTTTTCTAGTAGTGGACCTTGTAATATGAAGTAAGGGTATCTAATAAAGGTCCATATACTGGGGTTATTATTACTAATAAGGTCTTGAAAATACAACGAATCTACTAATGCTTCAAAATTTCACACAAGATGGCAGTTCCAACCATAATTGCCCATCTATTCATGCAATGCATCCTAAAAGATATTGAAAAATATTGATAAAAGGATTTTTTTTCTCTAAGAATTTCTATTTTCTTCTTTAGGAGGTTCTTCTTAGTAAGGTGTTCAATATTATCATTTTAGTAAAGAGTGCTTTTTATATTATAGTGTTCTTCTTTTGTATTTCCCTTGAGTAGGTACTTGTTAGCTTGTTTTGAACTTTGCTCTTTGTTTGAGTAGATTGCATCGGGCTTATAGCCTTATGCTTTCTTGACAAATATTTTAGTTTAGAAAAAATCGAGTTCATGCTAAGAAGTTAAGAAACTGTTTTAAATTAACTAGTTAATTGCACGACATTAAAGACATCTATACCTTCACTTTTATATTTTATAATAATTTTAATTGAATTGTTTAAGTAAATTCAAGTCAGCCACATATACGTAAAGCGTAGATGTAATGGGTATTAAACTAGAGATTTAAAGTGTAATTTGTTACTTTTCTTTTTTTTATAACAAAAATTATTCCTACAATAAAAATACTTTTAACATTATTGCAAACTACTTAATATAAAATAACATTATTGCAAAATACTTAATAAAAATTCAACGATTGTAAATTAGTAATACACTAAAGATTCAATGGAAATAAAAACATAATAAAAGTTAGATTTAGTAATTTTAGATATGGTATGAAAATGTAACCCTTTTAATAAATATAAAATTAATGTAACAAGTGCAAATTTAAACAGGGTCAGCATAACATTTTAATACACATCATGCGTTCTTTGTTTAGGATTTTCAAATATTTAATATTTATGTTGAGTTTATGCTTATACAGATTAATAAAAAAACAAGTAATGCATGCACAGATTGTTATGTGTAATAACAGTCATCTAAAGAGTAATGTAAATTAAAAGGAAACCTTTGAGTAGGAGTTATTATTGCTTATAATTATTATATCTCAAAGCATCAATGTTATGTTTCTAATTCAAGTATTACTTCGCAACTTTAGGCTTGAAATTTAGAGATTAAAAGTTATAACGGTTAATTGAAATTAAAAAAAAAAAAACTTTTGCCTTATTAATGTTTTATATTTTATTTTGAATGAATAAGTCCAATCTGTAGGGAGACAGAGGGTAAAACTTTATTGACTAAAAGGCAATTACTCAATATCGAGATACTATTTCTCACAACTTTTGGTTCCCTAATATTCTTAAATTTAAGTAGTTATAAAGTTCTTTTTATTAATGTAGCATGGCAAACTTTTTGAGTACCATAAGCTAGGCAAAACATTTGTAATGACGCTCTCAACTTTAAAGATACTCGTGAAAACCTCCATAATACAATTGTGATCCATTTCAATTGGATTTTCATAATCATTTGTCTTGATAATCTCATCTTTCTTAGAAACTATTACTACTCCAGTGATTAGGAACAAAACCACCAAGATGGAATAAATTTAAAGCTTGCCATTATGGTTAATAAGAATCTTTAGCTTATTTTGATTGGTATAATGCTTTTCCAATGAAATTTAATAGAAGAATAAGATTTATTTATAGGTAATCACAACATACCATTGAAAGACAATAATAATTTATTATAACTCGATTTCTAGAGTTGATTTTACTCATTTTATAAAAGTAAAATATTCTTAATGACATGAATCATGATTTTACACATTTTATTGATATGATATGAACGATACCATAGATTTAGAGTGCAATTTGTTACTTTTCTTTTTATTATAATGAAAAAATTTGAATATTATTGCTAAATGCTTAATATAAAATCAACAGATAAAGGCATACAAGTAACTTTAAGTGCCTTACCTTAATTAGATTCTGAAAGCGTTTAATAATTTCTTTTTACCAATATTGGTTCAAAGATTGAACTTTAGAAGTAGATTATACTACTTTATTCAACAAATGTAAATCACTAATATATTAGAGATTCAATAAAAAATAAAAGAAATGTATCAAGCTTAGTAAATATAAAAAATAATGCAACAAAAAACACAGTTAAACATGGTTAACATGAATACATGTGTGTTAAATTTATGTTTAAATGGATAAAAAATTTAAACATGACATGTATACATAAACTGTTAGGTACAATAATAGTCACTTAAAGATTAAAGTGGATTAAAACGAAATGTTTAACTAGGAGTTATTGTTGCTCATAATTATTATATGTAAAAGCATCAATGTTTTATTCGTAATTCAAGTATTTTCTTTATAATTTTATATTCCATTCTTAAATTACAAGGATTACAATTTATAGATTACAAGTTACAAAAGGATACTGAAATAAAATAACTTGTGCCTTATTAATGTTTTACAATTTTTTGAATGAACAAGTCCAATCTTTAGGGAGACGTAAAAGATGAAACATTATTTGTGACTAAAGCACAATTATTCCATATTTAGATACCCTTTGCGACAACTTTTGGTTGCATAACATTCTCAAATTAAGGTAGTTGAAGAGTTCTCTTTACAAATTAGATGCATGAAGTGTAGGGATTTTTATGAAAATAGTTTTCAGGTTAAATTTGAAAATTTGGATATTCCCTATTAGGCACTAGAGAGATACCAACATAAAACATTGCCTTGTAAAATTTTTTAAAAATAAATTTTAAATATGAATGCATGATAGTCACTACAAAAGAAAACGTGTTAGTAAGATGAAAAAGAATATAATAATATTATAAATAAAAAACCACAAACAAAAGAGCATAAAAAAGAAAGATGATCAAAATGTATCTCATAGTTGTATTCGACTATTGGAGAATAATCGAGATGACAATTTAGAGATTGGTTTGGAATCGATGGTAGTTTGTGGGACAAAAAAGATTTTAATCAAAACAATCATGGGCTTTCGGAAGAGAGAAAATTTTTAAATTTTTTAAGGTAAAATCGGGTTGGAGTATCCCCTTAGAGAGGTGGGATTAATGTATCCACAAAGATAACGTTATGAAAATAATTAGGAATGAAGAGAAAATTCAAATTTTTTAATGAAAAATGAGGTTGGATTGTCTTCTCAAAGTAGTACAGTTGGAGTATCCTTAAAAATAAAAATTTTTGATTATTTAAAAAAAACTAAAAATTGTTGCAACATGGTTTAGATACGAATCCTAACCAAGCTCAACTTAAATAGCCTTCACTATTCTATTTATTAAATTTATTATTATTTTATATTTTCTTATTTGTATAGGCCATATCATTATTGACATCTTTTTCTTTTTAGGGACTGAGTGGTTGAGATGAACCGCTCACCCGACTTAACCTTAAATAATCATTACGAAATGACTATTTATTTGAAGTCGCCACCAATCTATTTGGATTAAGTAAGATTGGTCACCTACCGAAGTTCGTATTTCAAGGGTTACGAAACCCTAGATACAAACTCCAAGGCCCACGATCATACCAAAGATCATACAAAAGGGCCCGAGAGTCGTTACAATTACAAGTAAGGATCGACCCTCTCGTAATGCTCGAAAATCGATACCTTATTAATTATGTGTCAACTTAAATTTTAATTTTTATTCGGTTTCAACATTGGATGTTTAATTATAATTCCTATAGTATTTCATTATGAAAGTTTATTATTTCGAGAAAGTCGAGTTTAATATTTCTAGAAATCAAAAAATTATTCGTCCATTCCCAGGGAACCAGGTGGGCATGTATTCTCAATCATATCTTGTTGGAGAACCATACGGAATATGAAAGGTTTTAATTTGTTTTAAAACTAAAAAAATCTCGACTTCTTATTTGAAAAGGTTATCTCGCTATTAAAATAATTCGTAGAATTCCTCACATATACTGGTAAGAATCCTACACATCAATTTAATTAGGAGACATTACCTTATTTATAAAAATAATTTTGTTATATATATAAAAATATTAATTTTATGACCTAAGAATGACATAATATGATGGACATGTTCTTAATATGTACTTCCGATGTGAAAATATCCTAGCGTTCACATAAGATGTGATTCAAACACAAAGTTATGAAAATATCCTTTGGGTATACCTTCGACATGAAAGTATCCCAATAACCCTAATAGGTCTTAAGATAATCTTGGAAGGCTAAACCAATCCTAAAAATTCACCTTCAGTGTAAAAGCATTCCCATGAGCAAAATGACCAAAATGCCCCTAAAGTATACTTCGACATGAAAGTATCTCGATAACCTTAATAGACCTTAAAATGATCTTGGTAGTCTAAACTAATCCTAAAATTTCACCTTTGGCGTAAAAGCATCTCGGTGAACAAAATAACCAAAATGCCCCTAAGGTATATCTTCAACATGAAAGTATTCCGGTAACCCTAATGGACCTTAAAATGGTCTTCGTAGCCTAAACCAATCCTAAAAATTCACCTTCAGCGTAAAAGCATCTTGGTGAGTAAAATAACCAAAATACCTTTAAGGTATACCTTCGAGATAAAAGTACCCCAGTAACGTTAATGAACCTTAAAATGATCTTAAAAGGCTAAAAGAATCCTAAACGTGCACCTTTGGCGTAAAGGCATCCTTGTGAGAAAAATTATGAAAATACCCCTAGGATATACCTTTGACATTGAAGTATCCAAGTACCCTTAATAGACAGTAAACTGACCTTAAGAGGCTAAAAGAGTCCTAAAATGCTCACCTTTAGTGTAAAAGAGTCTCGATAAGCAAAATTATCAAAATGCCCTTATAATTTTTTTTTGAAAATTACATTCCATATTCTTCAAAAAACTGAACAAATATGAAAAGTTTTGAATATTTCTATACCCCTACGGAATGCCATAGAAATAATAAAAAATTTTAAAACTAGTAAAATGACTATTTTGCCCCTTCAATATAAAAATTTGCTATTTAGTCTTTACACTTTTAAAAAAATTCATTGTAATCCCTACATAATAAAATAACCTAAAAATTATAAAAATCATATGAAATTATGCATGAAAATGCAACCAATATAGCAACAAAGATTCGGCCAAATACCCTGCCCTTAAAAAAGAGTATAATTCTAGAATTTGCAAAATGACCTCTAAACTTTATAAAATTATATTTAAGTCCCTACATAAAAAACATAATAAATCATCACAAATGATTAATCATGTAAAAATCAGGATGCGAACCACGGAAAACATTCCTATGAAGTTTCGATCAAACACCTTTGACCATAAATAAAAATTTTCTATTTTGCATACTAGTCCCTAAACTTTATAAAATTATAAAATGATCCCTGAAGTGTGAAAAATATCTTAAACATGTTTAGAAACACATGAATCAATTTTTTCATGGTTTATAAAACTTTCGATCAAGCCCAAAAAAATAGTCTAAAAATTTTTTTTTACATATTTTGAAATTTAATACCTATGTTTATTAATATTGCAAAATAACCTAAATAAAGTATAACATTATCACGAAATAGGCTCAAAATCATCATAAAAACAATCTACCATATTTAGCGAAACCAAGAAACATAACGTCTAAGCATGTCTTGATATATAAAATAATGAAAATGAATATAAATAATTACTACCAAGTTTAAATAAAAATAAAATCACAAAAATAAATATGCAAAGAGTATTTCACAATATATTATCATACAAACTTCAAGAAAAGAACAACATGAACACATCAACATAACAAAATCAAAATCACAACAACAACAAAAATATATATAGAAAAAAAATGAAGGCACAACTAAAAAAAACAAAGAATAAAAATAAATATATAGAAACTATATCATTATCAACATGTTTAGCCTTTCAACATAGATGAAATCCATGAGCTTTAACATGTTTTTTTACTCACAAAAATGAAGAAAAATGATGGAAATAAGCAAAAATTACTAGATTCATGGATGAAATTACCTAAAAGCCTTGAAAACTTAAAATTTCTTGAAAATTTCTATGAAGAATGATGAAATTTAAATATGGAAAGCTTTTTCTATGAGAGAATTTTTGTCTTTGGGGTTTTTTTTTTCATGGGACGGCAAGAACCCTTCTTTTTTTTCTCTTGGCCGTTGGCCTCTTCATCTTTTCTTTCTTCTTTCTTTTTTGATTTTATTTTTATTTTATTCATGAATTTGCATCAAAAGTTGAAATGCATTAATTTGATTTGCCATTAGTGGTCATTCACAAATATATTTTCATGATTGCATTGATAACATCATTAATTGGTAATTAAAAACTAACTAAGTTAGTTAGTGAGATGTTGGATATCAACTAGACTAGTTTCCATTAAACTAGTAGAAAATAACCAATAATTAAAATAAAAGTAAAATAATAATAAAATAAAAATTAATAATCATAAAAAAATTTAAAAATGAAATAAAAAACTAATTGAAGTTTCAAAACTCATCAAATTATATGAGAAAAATCTTTTTGGATAAAAATTGTTATATATAAAAAATGCAAAACTCATAAAATAAATTAAAATTTTCAAAACTGACTTAATATGATTCAAACACTAATATTTACAAAATTTTAAAAATTATAAACTCAGAAAAATCTTACTAAAAAAATTACGAGTAGAAAACCTCCTATCTCGGTAATAGAGAAAATTCTAAAACATATAAAATAAATTGAAATTTTTAAAACTGTTTTAATATGAATTAAATAATAATATTTAAATAAATTTAAAAATTAGAAACTCAAAAAAATCTCACCAAAAAATTTACGGAGTGTAAAACTCATATCTCGGTAACAAACAAAAAAATTCTAAAACTCATAAAATAAATTAAAATTTTCAAAACTGATTCAATATGAATTAAATAATAATATTTGAAGAATTTTAAAAATCATAAACCAAGAAAAATAAACTCAAAAACATTTACAGGGTAAAAAACTTCGTATTTTAGAAACAGGGAGATTTCAAGAAAAAAAAATCAAAATGAATGAAAATGAATGAATTTTTGAAAACTAAATTAAGGTGAATCAAATAATAATATTTAATGAATTTTAAAAGTTATAGACCTAAAAAAAATTACCTTAAAAACATTTACGGAATAAAAAATTTCGTATTTTGGAAATAGGAGAATTTCAAGAAAATAATTTAAAACTCATGAAAATAAATGAAATTTTCAAAAATAATTTAATGTGAATCAAACAATAATGTTGGATGAATTTTGATGTTTGAAACTTGAGAGGATTCCACCAAAAATTTTACGAATAGAGTAAAACTCGTATTTTAATATTGAGAAAAATTACAAAATTTCATTGATACTGAAGTAAAGCAAATTCAAGACCAGATATTATTTAACATTAATTTTCAAAGTGAAGAAAATGAACTTATAAAATTTCTAAAAACAAATCAACAAGAACCAAAAGTAAACTTTACGAGCACAATACTCGTAAGACTACAAAATTTAAAATTAATTTATAAAATTTTCAATTTGACACTTCATAGTAGAAAATGCCAACACATATTTTTTTCTTGAATATTTGTGACTTTTTGGGGTGAGAATTAGCATAAAACCATATCGACGTTGGTAAAATAATCCACCAACAATTTCTTGAGTTTTGCAAAAAATCTCAAAAAATTCCTAAAAATAGAAAAATTAACAATGAGATCATTCGCAGAGGTAATTTCCAAAACTTCTCAAGAACTTGTTCAAAAACAAAAAAACTTTTCCTTTATAGATTTGTCATTTATACCCGAAAAATAAATTTTTCAATCATGTGCATATATAGTTATTTACATATGACTGATTAAAAATACAAAAATGTGAAACCCCTTTGGTGGAAGTTGACCTCCATCAGAGTCGCCATTACACTTTTGTTTTTGGATATTTGGGACTTTCAAAGACAAACAACCTTGACGAATTTAGGTGTCTACAGGAATCTCGAATAAATTTAAGAGAGAAAATTTAAGTTTTTTAATAAAAAATAGGGTGAAGTAAACCCTTAGAGTAGTGGAGATAAAGTACCCCCAAAGATGAAATTTTTTTTTATTTTAAAAGAAAAGTTTTTTTTTTTGAAAAAAAGGATTTTGAAAATAGGAAACCAAAGATTTATATAAAATATATTTTTATCTTAAGCCTTGATTTGAGCCTTAAGGGTTTGTATAATCAAAATCGAATGCACTTCGAGGCGTTTGAATGTCTATGTAAAGGCATTTCGAAAATTAGTTTAAAAACAGGGGACAACATTAGATTGTCTCCTTTCTCAAATTTATTTAGGGTGTATCTGAAGGCTTCAAGGGGTACATGCGGTACGTTGGAAAGGTAACTCATTGAGGACTAATATAAAAATATTTTTAAAATCCTAGAAAATCATTTTCTAGGTAGAATTAATTCTTGGAATTAGGCTTGTCTCAACATTGGCAGCAATAGCAAGGAAAGGGCATGATGGACTTTGAAAAATCATTTCGGTCTCATTTGGAATTTTTAGATTATGAATAATACCTTTTAAAAAGGGAATTTGTAAACTTTTTAGAAAACTATTTAAAAATTTTAGAAAAATCATCTGACAAGCCAAAATGGCCCAAATAGAATATAGCACGCTAGTTCTAAGGGTTCCAGAGAGCAAAGGTTTAAAAAATCATAATTCCCTAAATGATCTAAAGGTGAATAAGACACTGTTGGAAAAGGATTTCTATGCCTTTTAAGGAAAAATATTAGACAATTCTAGAAAAGTCATTCATGACTTAAAAATAATTTTTTCAAGCTCAGACTATAGTGCTGCTAGAGCAAAAGTAAGGGACTTATTTTATATTTTCAGGTTTTTCAAGGATAGACTTTAATCTAGGACATCTGAATCTCTTGATAGAAAGGGATAGGAAGCATGGGTGTCACAAGTTCATTCCATAATCCCAAAGTTGTTTGAGACGATGGAACAACCATCGACCATATTACGAAAGAGGATATTGGACTCAAGATCGAGGCTTAATATTTTAATAAAAGAAAATACCATTTTATTTCCATGAATCCAGACCTAGAAGGTTTAATCTATCCCCAAGATTGAAGGACCAATTTAATTAAAACATTAAATATATGCTAGTCCTTATTATTTGATAGTAGTGTAGACTTAACTTGGTTTTTTTTTTTTGAAAATCAGATTTTTAGTAAATGAACAAGTATGCAAACACATAAAAATGATATTTTGACATGGAAAAGTTGATAAAATACGTAAAGAGGTGACAAATAAGGTGAATTAAAATAATAACTTTATGAATGGCATTAAAAATCATGTTATGGAAGATGATGCAAACATATTTAAGAAAAGAAAAACATGCTGGAATTTTCAAGATAGTAGTTTTATGCCATGAGACTCCCTAATATGCAAGAAAGCGCACGAACATGCTCAATGCATGTAATGAAAAACATTCAAACATGTGTTAAACATATGAAAATAAATGAAACATGACAGAAAATGCATGAATAAGGGTTGTTTTGATGATAGAGTGAAATATAAGATATTTTGCCTACCATGTAACATCGAGGCATTAAAAGAACATCAATATCCTAAGAATACCACAAATAAGGATGTAATAATACAAGGGAATCTTAGAAGGGTCATGGTAACATAGAGAGGTCACTTAGATGATGAAAATGTGGAAAAATTAGAGAATATGCAAAGTCAAGTGGGGAAAATATACCAAAAGTTTCAAGCTTCAACTTTTTCTAAGCAGCAACTTTGAACTCACCTTCTTAGAGTTAAATAGAAATAAAGTGATGAAAATGAGGGGCATTTTAGTTAGGTATAGATAAAAAGGAGTTTTGAAAGGGAATATGAGTGAAATAAAGGTTTTTGGAAAGACTTTTGGTGATGGCTTTAAAGGGTTATGGGAATAGAGAAGAGTTTTTTTATTTTTGGTGGCTAGGGAATATTGAAAGAATATTTGGAAGTGAGTGCTTTTCTGGTTGAGAATTTTTTTTTAAGTCCAAGGTTGGCTTATAGATCCATATGACTATGAGGAATAGAATATGCAAAAGCAAAGCCATTTTAGGGTTTTAGTGCATGTACTTCATGTAAAGATTAAGTAGTACGCTCAACTGGCATGCAAACCATTGGTTTGCTCAACAAAAATAATGGATCAAGGCTACTTTATGCAGTTAAGCATTGAGAAAATTCAATTTTACCGTTTGACAAATTGCATAATGTCATGAAATATCCCTTATCGTTGGCTATTTTGGCCTCAAAAATTTGTTTAAATCTAGTCACAAGCCCAAAGCTGAAGCTTGGTCTATATTTTGATGAGTTTTGGTGTAAGAAACATGTTTAAATTGGATTTTGCATTAATGGTGCAATGGTTGAAAAATGGCTTGAACTATAAAAAAAAACCTTTGGTATCGACATAAAACATTATGTATCGATACACAAGGCCACTTTCACCCATCAGTACTAATACAATGAAATATGTATTGATACCAAGAGCAAAATATGTTTTCAGTCTCTAGACTTAAAGGCCTATATCGATATTCCATGGATTTGTACCGATACTCAAACTTATGTATCAATACATTCTAGCAAAAATCAAAAGTATAGCTACTGCAAAGGTCTGTATTGAAACAATCATGATGGGTATCGATACATCTCATTAGGTTTTGAGACCAAATTCGCATGTATCAATACTACACATGAAAATTTAAATTTTTGGTGACGCAAAAACCTTGTATCAACACTGATGCATTGGTATAACTTGTACATACATCTGGCTTTCTAAGTTACCTTACCTTGACTTGTGTACTCATCCAGATGACTTTAGTGACACCCCAAATATTGACCTTTAATGCCTCATTTTTACATTTTTCCTTAATATGACCCATAGGCATTTTAAACTTCCAAAAAAAATTTCCTTTAATGACTTGCCTTTACATTTTTCTTTAATATGATATGGCACCCGAGAGTCATCCCGAGTTTATTTTTTTATTTTTTGAGTCTCTCACATTTCAATTGAGTCCTAGGATGCCAAAAATTGGCCTTAACAAAATGAGGTGTCTACAAAAATTATTCTTACACTAAAAATACTTTCAAAATTATTGCAAAATGCTTAATATTAAATCAAAAGATAAAAATTATACAAGTAAATTTAAGTGCTTTACGCTAATTAAATTCTAGGATTTTCAATTAAGTTTTTTCATTTTTCTTTACAAATATTGATTCAAAGATTAAATTTTAGGACCACATTATTCTATTATTTATTTAGTGATTGTGAATCACTTATGCAATAGAGATTCAATGGAAAATAAAGTATAATAAAGAGTAGATTTAGTAATTTTAGACATGATATGAAAATGTAACGGCTTTAATAAATATAAAAACATTGTAAAAACAATGACAAAATAATACATGCCTAGCATTCATGTTTAGGATTTTGAAATTTTTAATAGTTTAGGTTATTTTATGTACAGATGTAAAGCAAAACATAACATGCGTACACAAATTGTTATGTATAATAATAGTCACCTAATGATTAATGTAGGTTAAAAGGAAACGTTTGAGTAGGAGCTATTGTTATGCATAATTATTATATTTCAAAGCATCATTTTTATGTTTCTAATTTAAGTATTTCTTTGCAACTTTATACCTTATTTTTAAATTATAGGTTTGAAATTTAAAGATTAAAAGTTACTAATGTTATTGAAACTCAAAAAAAAAAAAAAAAAAACCTTGTTCTGTAGTAATGTTTTCCATTTTTTTGAATAAATAAGTCCAATCTTTAAGCAAACGCAAGCGTGAAATATTATTGGAGACTAAAGGACAATTATTCCATATCTTGATACTTTTTGCCATAACTTTTGATTCCCTAATATCCTTAAATTAAGGTAGTTGGATAGTTCTCTTTACAAATGTAGCACAGCAAACTTTTTTGAGTACTATAAGCTTGGCACAACACTTGTCGTTGTGCTCCCAACTTTAAAGACGCTTGTGAAAACCTTCATAATGCAGTTATGATTTCAATATCATTTGTCTTGATAATCTCATTCTTTTGGGTACCTATGACTATTCCATTGATTAGGAACAAAATCACCAAGGCAGAATAAATTTTGAAGCTTGCTATTATGGTTAATATGGATCTCTAACTTACTTTGGTTGGCAAAATATTTTTTCAATGAAATATAGTAGCAGAATAAATTTATTTATAGGTAATTACAACATACCATAGAAAGATAATAACAATTTATTATACCTCAGTTTGATTTTACTCATTTTAAAACCATAAATACTTTTAGTGGCATGAGCTATGATCTTATTTATATAGATATGAAAGGAATTGAACTAGAGATTTAAAGTGCAATTTTTTACTTTTCCTTTTGCTTTAACTAAACTCATTATTATAATGAAAACATTTCAATATTATTCCAATATGTTCAATATAAAATCTAAAGATAAAGGTATACAAGTAACCTCAAGTGCCTTAACTTAATTAGAATGTGAGAGTCTTCAATTAAGTTTTTAATTCCTCTTTACCAATATTGGTTCAAAGAATAAATTTTAGATTTAGATTATATTGCTTTTTCTTCAATGAATGTAAATTATTTATACATTAGAGATATTATAAAGAATCAAATAAGTAACAAGTTTAATAGATATAAGAAGAATGCAATAAACTCACATTTAAATATGGTTAACATGTGTTGAATTCATGTTTAAACATAAAAAAAAACTGAGGCATGACATGCATACATAAATTGTTATGCATAATATTAGTCACCTAAAGATTAAAGTAAAGAAACGTTCAAGCAGGAGTTATTGTTAGTCATACTTATTACATCTCGAAAGATAAATTTTTTGTTTCTAATTTAAGTATTTCTTTATAATTCTATATTATGTTCTTAAATTACAAGGATTGTAATTTAGAGATTGCAAGTTACGATGGTTATTGAAAAAAAAACATGTTGCTTATTAATGTTTTACATTTTTTTGAATGAATAAGTCTAATCTTTAGGGAGATGTAACGGTAAAAGATTATTGGTAACTAAAGCACAATTATTCCATATTTGGAAACTCTTTGACACAAGTTTTGGTTCCCTAATATTCTTAAATTAAGGTAGTTGAAGAGTTCTCTTTACTAATGCAGCATGGCAAACTTTATCAAGTATCGTAAGTTTAGCACAACATTTGTTCGTTACATTCCCAACTTTAAAGATACTTGTGAAAACTTCCATAATACAATTGAGTCCCTTTGGATTTTCACAGTCATTTTTCTTGATAATGTCCTCGGTAGCTCTGACTACTCCATCGATTATGAGCAAAATCACTAAGATGGAACAAATTTTGAAGCTTGTCATTATGGTTAGTAAAGATCTCTACTTTACTTCGATTGGTAAATTGCTTTCCTAATAAAAATTATTAGCAAGGATAAGATTTATTTATAGGTAATCACAACACATTATTGAAAATAATTTGTACTTCGATTTCAAGACTTGATTTTACTCTTTTTGTAATTGTAAATACTGTTAAAGACTTGAGTTATGCTTTTGTTTTTATAAGTACTAATCTTTTCTAGTTAGAAAAACTTTGATGAAAATAGCCAAATAATCATAAACTTTGCCACTTTATTTAATTTAATTTTTATATTTTTATTGTGCCAAAATATGTCTTTAACCTTTAATTTGCACCCAAACAATTTGATAACAAGGAATTTTTAACACAATCATCTGTTGCATTATTGATGGGAATCTCTAATTTCTATCAAAATTATAAGTGTTCTCTTTAAAGTATTTTTGATGGTTTTAGCATATGAGTTTATTTCATCGCTAACGTCTATCACTAAAAGGATTTTTCCATTGCATAAAGCTTTTCTGTCATTACCCAGTTTTATGTCGTTAAAAGTTCAATTTCCATAGAAAACACTCTTTTGAAGTGGAAACTCTAGAGTTGCTGCTTTTAAATGTAGATGTAATTGTGGAAGAAAAATAATTGAAATTAAATGCTACCAGATTCACTTTTCTAGTGGTGGGCCACATAATATGAACGATGTGTATCCAATAAGGGTCCAAATGTTAGGCCGCCACATGCTGGGGTTATTGTTGCTAATTGGAAACCTATCTATGAAAATATGAATCTGAGAGTGCTTCAAAATTTCACACATGATGGCATCAGCTATTCCAACCATAATTCTTTTTTCCCATCTATTGCAATAGATGCACTAATTACTACACTGTCTCTTAAATTAAAATCATGCGAATCTTCTTAGAAGATATTGAAGAATCATTGATAGAATGGCTTTTTTTTTTTAAGAATTCTACATTCTCCTTTAGAAAGTTCTGCTTATTAAGATGTTTGATATTATCTTTTTAGTGAAGCATGCAGTATATGTTATGGTGCTTTGCCTTTGCATTTCCCTTGAGTATGTGCTTGTCTATTTTTTTAACGTGGCTTTTTCTTTTTATAGCTTGTGCTAAGCTTGTAACCTTTTGCTTTTTTAAAAAACATGTTCAACTTAGAAAAATAAAGTTAATTCCAGAAAATTAAGAAACTATATCTATTATTTTTAAAATTAATTAGTTAGTTGCATGACATTAAGACATGCATACCCTCACTTTTATATTTTATAGAACTTTAAGTAGATTCAATTCTTCCACACATATATGTGGTATTGGTATGACGGGAATTAAACCAAAGATTCAAATTGTAATTTATTATCTTTTCCACTTTAACTTTATTTAAAAATCCTTAATATAAAATCCAAAAAAATAATGTTACATAGGTAACTTCAAGTGCCTTACCCTAATTAGATTCTGAGAGCTTTCAGTTAAGTCTTTCATTTCTCTTCACAAATATTGGTTCAAAGATTAAATTTTAAGACTAGATTGTTCTATTTTTTATTCAATCATAGTAAATCGCTAGTACAACAAAGATTCAATGAAAAATAAAGTATAATAAAAGGTAGATTTAGTAATTTTAGACATGATATGATAATTTAATGGCTTTAATAAATATAAAAACAATGTAACAAACACACCTTTTGATATGTTTGAAATGACATGATATTACATGTCTCACGTTCATGTTTATGGTTTTCAAATTTTTAATAAGTTGGGTTAAGTTCATGTTTATATAGATGGAAAAAAAAAAAACATGACATGCATACACATTGTTATGTACAATAATAGCCACCTAAAGATTAATGTAAATTAAAAGGAAAAGTTTAAGCTATCGCTCATAATTATTTTATCTCAAAGCATTATTTTCATGTTTGTAATTTATGTATTCTTTTGTAACTTTATAGTCCATTTTTAAATTTAAATATTAAAAGTTACTAAAGTTATTGACATTTAAGAAAAAAGCCAGGTGCCTCATTAAAGTTTTACAATTTTTTTGAATGAATAAGCCCAATCTTTAAGAAAACACAGGTTGAAACATTATTGATGACCTATGTACAATTATTCCATATCTGGATATTCTTTGCCACAACGTATCTTTCCCTATTTTTCTTAAATTAAGGTAGATGGAGAGTTCTCTTTACTAAAGCAGCATAGCAAACCTTTCTGAGTACCATAAGCTTTGTACAACACTTATCTTTATGCTCTAAACTTTAAAGATACTTGTGAAGCCTTCATAATATAATTGTGATCTATTTCGGTTATAATTTCAACATCATTTGTCTTGATAATCTCATCCTTCTTGGAACCTATGACTATTCCATTGATTAGGAACAAAATCACAAAGATGGAATAAATTATAAAGCTTGCTATTAATGTTAGTAAAGATCTCTAACTTTGGTTGGTAAAATGTTTTTTCAATGAAATTTACTAGCAAAATAAGATTTATTTACAAGCAATCACAAGGTACTATTGAAAAACAATAACAATTTATTATACCTTAGTTTGACTTTTCTCATTTTAAAACCACAAATATTCTTAATGGTTTGAGTTATCATTTTACTCATTCCATAGATATGATGTGAGCTGGGCTAGAGATTTAAAGCGCAATTTTTTACTTTCCTTTTTT
>JBBYHO010527264.1:0-20040 GCA_038382025.1 Adansonia gregorii | reverse complement strand
CCATTGCACAAAACTTTTCTATCATTTCCAACTTTTATGTCATTAAAAGTTTAATTTCCAAAGAAAAACACTCTTTTCTAGTGGAAACTCTAGATCTACCACTTTTAAATATGGATGTAATTATGGAAGAGAACAATCGTAGCTAAATGGTTGTGGATTCACTTTTCTAATGGTGGGCTGCATAATATGAACTATGCGTATCTAATATGGTTCCAAATACTAGGCTGCCACATGCAAGGTTATTATTGCTAATTGGCAACCTAACTGTGAAAATATAATAATCTTGTGGTCCTTAAAAATTTCACACAAGATGGCATCAGTAGTTCCAACCATAATTTTTTCTCCCATCTATTACTATAGATGCTCTAATTACAACAGTATCTCATGAATTAAACAGGCAATGCTCTTTGAAAGATATTAAAGAATCATTGATAGAATGGCTTTTTTTAGGAATTCGATTTTCTCCTTTTGTAAGTTATTAAAATGTTTGATATTATCATTTTAGTGAAGTGTGCTTTGTATGTTATGGTGCTTCTACCTTTTTATTTCCCTTGAGTAGGTGCTTGCCAATTTTTTTTGAACTTGGAACTTTATTGTTATATCTTGCGCTGAGATTGTAACCTTTTGCTTTTTAAAAAAATATCTTCAATTTAGAAAAATTAAAGTTGATGACGGAAATTAAGAAACAATATCTATTTATTTTTAAATTAATTAGCTAGTTGCATGACATTAAAACATATATACCTTGACTTTTATATTTTATGGTAACTTTAAGTAAATTCGATTCTTGCACACATATATGTAGTATAGGTCTAACGGGAATTGAACCAAAGATTTAGAGTGCAATTTATTACTTTTCCATTTTATATAAAAATTATTCTTATACTAAAAAATATTATTGAAAAATGCAAAATATTAAATAAGAAAAATAATGTCATGCAAGTAAGTTCAGGTGCCTTACTGTAATTAGATTCTGAGATCTTTTAGTTAAGTTTTTCATTTCTCTTTCACAAATATTGGTTCAAAGATTAAATTTTAAGACTAGATCATTCTATTTTTTTTATTCAATGATAGTAAATCACTAGCACAATGAAGATTCAATGGAAAGTAAAGTGTAATAAAAGGTAGATTTAGTAATTTTAGACATGATATGATAATTCAATGATTTTAATAAATATACAAACAGTGTAACAAACACACATTTTGATATGCTTAACAGAACATGACATGATAATACATGTCTCACATTTGTGTTTAGGGTTTTGAAATTTTTAATAAATTAGGTTGAGTTTATGTTTATATAGATGAAAAACCAAAACATGACATGCACACACAAATTATTATGTACAATGATAGTCACCTAAAGATTAATGTAAATTAAAAGGAAAAGTCTGAGTTTTTGCTAATAATTATTATATCTCAAAGCATCATTTTCATGTTTGCAATTTATGTAATCCTTTGTAAGTTTATATTCCATCTTTAAATTTAATTATTAAAAGTTACTAAGGTCATTCAAATTAAAAAAAAAAAACATTTGCCTTGTTAATGCTTTACTATTTTTTTTGAATCCATAAGTCCAATCTTTAAGAAAACGCATGGGGTGAATTATTATTGGTGACTAATGGACAATTATATCCATATCTAGATACTCTGTGCTGCAACTTTTGGTTCCCTAATATTTTTAAATAGAGGTAGTTGGAGAGTTCTCTTTACTAATGTAGCATGGCAAACTTTTTCGAGTACCATAAGTTTTGTACAACACTAATTTTTTGCTCTTTTAAAGATACTTGTGAATGCCTTCATAATATAATTGTGATTTGGGTTGATTGGAATTTCAACATCATTTGTCTTAATAATCTCATCTTTCTTGGAACCAATGACTATTCCATTGATTGGGAACAAAATCACAAAGATGAAATAAATTATAAAGCTTGCTATTAAGGTTAGTAAGGATCCCTAACTTACCTTGGTTGGAAAAAATTTTGTTTCTTTCAATTAAATTTGCTAGCAATATAAGATTTATTTACAAGGAATCACGGCATACCATTGAAAGAAAATAACAATTTATTATACCTCAGCTTGATTTTACTCATTTTAAAACCATAAATATTCTTAATGGCATGAGATATGATTTTACTCATTTTATAGATATGATGGGAGCTGAGCTAGAGATTTAAAATGTAATTTTTCTAGTTTTCCTTTGTTTTTAAACTAAACTTATTATTATAATGTAAGCATTTTTATTATTATTCTGAGACGCTCAACACAAAATCAAAAGATAAAGGTATAGAAGTAACCTCAAATGCCTCAACTTAATTAAATTGTGAGATCTTTTAATTATGTTTTTAATTCCTCTTTACCAGTACTAGTTCAAAGAATATGTTTTAGATTTAGATTATACTACTTTTGATTCAATAAATGTAAATCATTAGACATTAAAGATTCGATAAAGAATAAACAATGTAACAAGTTTAATAAATATAAAAATAATGCAACAAACACGCATTTAAATATGGTTAAAATGTGTTGAGTTCATGTTTGAATGGGTTAAAAATTGAAACATAACATGTATACATAAATTACTACGTAGAATATTAGTTGCCTAAAAATTAAAGTAGATTAAAAAAAATGTCTGAGTGGGTATTATTGTTGCTTATAATATTACATCTCAAAATGTCAAACTTTTTTTTTCTAATTCAAAGTGTTTCTTTAAGATTTTATACTCCATTCTTAAATTAAAAGGTTTGCAATTTAGAGATTGCAAGTTACAATGGTTATTGAAATAAAAAAAACTTGTGCCTTCTTAGTGTTTTATAATTTTTTTGAATGAACAAGTCCAATCTTTAGGGAAATGCGAAGGGTGAAACATTGTTGGTGACTAAAGCACAATTGTTCCATATTTGGATACTCTTTGCCACAACTTTTGGTTCCCCAACATTCTTAAATTGAGGTAGTTAAAGAGTTTCTTTACTAATGCTGCATGGCAAACTTTACCTAGTACTATAAATTTAGCGGAACATTTGTTCGTTTTATTTCAAACTTTAAAGATACTTGTGAAAACTTCCATAAGACAATTGAGATCTATTTTATTTGGATCTTCACAATCATTTTTCTCGATAATGTCATCCTCATCGGTAGCTTTGACTATTTCCATTGATTATACGCAAAGCCAAAAAGATGGAATAAAATCTGAAGCTTGCAATTATGGTTAGTAAGGATCTCTACTTTGATTGGTAAATTGCTTTTCCAATGAAAACTACTAGCAAAGATAAGATTTGTGTATAGGTAATCACAACGTACCCTTCAAAGTAATAACAATTAATTAGACTTCGGTTTTAAAAGTTAGTTTTACTCTTTTTTAAACCATAAATATTGCTAAAGACTTGAGTTATGCTTTTGTATTTATAAGCATTAATTTCTTCTAGTTAAAAAAACTTTGACTAAAATATCAAAATAATTATAAGCTTTACCATTTTATTTAATTAATTTTATAATTTTATTGTGGTAAAATATGTCTTTAATCTTTAATTCGGAGCAAAATAATATAACAAGCAATTTTTGGCATATTAGTCTATCCATAATGCTTTCTCTAGCAGAAAAATATTTAAGTAGCATTACTAATTGGAATCTCTAAAGTCTATCAGTATTATAAGTGTTCTCCTCAAACTATTTTTGATGGATTTACCATAAAATTTATTTCATCACTAAAGTCCATCACTAAAAGCATTTTTGCCCATCATACCAAACTTTTCTATCATTACCAACTTTTATGTCATGAAAAAGTTTAATTTCCATAGAAAAACACTCATTTATAGTGGAAACTCTAGACCGACGGCTTTTAAATGTGGATGTAATTATGGAAGAGAACAATCAAAGCTAAATGGAAGTGTACTCACTTTTCTAATGGTGGGCCACATAATACGAAATATGTGTATCTAATATAGGTCTAAATCTAGGCTACCACATGCTGGGGTTATTGTTGCTAATTGGCAATCTATTTATGAGAATATAATGAATCTTGTAGTGCTTTGATATTTAACACAAGATGGCCTCATCAGTTCCAACCATTATTCTTTTTTCTCATCTATTACTATGGATGCTCTAATTACAACACTATCTCTTAAATTAAAATCATGCAAAGCTCCTTGGAAGATATTAAAGAATCACTGATAGAATGGCTTTTCTTTTAGGAATTCTATTTTCTCCTTTAGTAAGTTCTTCTTATTAAAGCGTTTGATAGTATCTTTTTAGTGAAGTGTGCTTTTTATGTTATAGTGATTTTGCCTTTGTATTTCCCCTCAGTAGGTGCTTGTCAATTTTTTTTAACTTGGCACTTTATTGTTATAGCTTGCGCTAGGATTGCCTTTTTAAAAAAATATCTTTGACTTAGAAAAATAGAGTTGATGTCAGAAAATTAAGAAACTATATCTTATTTTTTAAAATTAATTACTTAGTTGCATGACCTTAAGACATATATACCTTAAATTTTATATATGTAGTATAGGCATGATGGGAATTGAACCAAAGATTTAAAGTGCAATTTATTACTTTTTCGTTTTATATAAAAATTATTCTTAACATTATTGCAAAATGCTTAATATAAAATCAAAAAAATAATGTTATACAAGTAACTTTATGTGCCTTACCCTAATTAGATTCTGAGACCTTTTAGTTAAGCCTTTCATTTCTCTTCACATACATTATTCAAAGATTAAATTTTAAGACTAGATTATTCTATTTTTTATTCAATGATAGTAAATCACTATTACAACAATGACTTAATGGAAAATAAAAGGTAGATTTAGTAATTTTAGACATGATATGATAATTTAACAGCTTAATAAATATAAAAACAATGTAACAATCCCACATTTTGATATGTTTAACATGACATGATAATACAAGTCTCGCATTTATGTTTAGGGTTTTTAAATTTTTAATAAGTTGGGTTGAGTTTATGTTTATATAGATAAATAAACAAAACATGACATGCATACACAAATTGTTATGCACAATAATAGTCACCTAAAGATTAATGTAAATTTAAAAGAAAAGTTTGAGTTGTTTCTCATAATTATTATATCCCAAAGCATCATTTCATGGTTGTAATTTATATATTCCTTTGTAACTTTATATTTCATTTTTAAATTTAAATATTAGAAGTTACTAAGGTTACTGGGATAAAAAAACTATGTGCCTTATTAATGCTTTACAATTTTTTTGAGTGAATAAGTCCAATCTTTAAGAAAACGCACAGGGTGAAATACTATTGATAACCAATGGACAGTTATTGAATATCTGGATACTCTTTGCCATAAATTTTGGTTCCCTAATATTCTTAAATTGAGGTAGTTTGAGAGTTCTCTTTACTAATGCAACGTGGCAAACTTTTTCGAGTACCATAAGCTTTGTACAACACTTATCTTTACGCTCCCAACGTTAAAGATACTTGTGAAAGCGTTCATATAATAATTATGATTTGTTTCAATTGGAATTTCAACATTTTATGTCTTGATAAGCTCATCCTTCCAAAGATAGAGTAAATTATGAAGCTTGCTATTAAGGTTAGTACGGATCTCTAGTTTACTTGGGTTGGTAAAATGTTTCTTTAATGAAATTTACTAACAAAATAAGTTTTATTTACTAGCAATCACAAGATACAATTGAAAGACAATAACAATTTATTATGCCTCAATCTAATTTTACTCATTTTAAAACCATAAATATTCTCAATGGCACGAGCTATGATTTTACTTATTTTATAGATATGATGGAAGATGAGCTAGAGATTTAAAGTGCAAGTTTTTAATTTTTCTTTTTTTAAACTAAACATATTATTATCATTCTGAGACGCTCAATATAAAATAAAAAAAATAAAGGAATGCAACCAAACTTATTGTTATAACGTAAACATTTTTAATATTATTTCCAGACATTTAATGTAAAATCAAAGATAAAGGCAAGCAGGTAACCTCAAGTGCCTCAATTGAATTGAATTGTGAGATCTTGTAGTTATTTTTTTAATTCCTTTTTACTTGTATTGGTTCAAAGAATATAATTTAGATTTAGATTATACTACTTTTTATTCAATGAATGTAAATCATTAATACATTAGAGATTTGATAAAGAAAAAAAATGTAACGAGGTTGATAAATATAAAAATAATGCAAAAAACATGCATTTAAATATGGTTAAAATGTGTTGAGTTCTTGTTTAAACAGATAAAAAATTAAGACATAGCATGTATAGGTAAATTGCTACGTACAATATTAGTTGCCCAAAATTAAAGAAGATTAAAAAGGAATGTTTGAGTGGGAGTTATTGTTGCTCATAATATTACACCTTAAAACATCAATTTTTTGTTTCTAATTCAAGTGTTTCTTTATAATTTTATATTCCATTCCTAAATTAAATGGTTTGCAGTTTATAGATTGCAAGTTACAATTGTTTATTGAAATAAAGAAAACTTGTGCCTTATTAATGTTTTACAATTTTTTTAATAAACAAGTCCACTCTCTAAGGAGACGTAGAGGGTGAAACATTATTGGCGACTAAAGCACAATTATTCCATATTTGGATACTCTTTGCCACAACTTTTGGTTCCCCAACATTCTTAAATTGAGGTAGTTGAAGGGTTCTCTTTACTAATGCAGCATGGCAAACTTTACCAAGTACCATAAGTTCAGCGCAACACTTGTCCGTTACATTCCCAACTTTAAAGATACTTGTGAAAACCTCCATAATACAATTGAGATCCATTTTATTTGGATTTTCACAATCATTTTTCTTGATAATGTCATCTTCCTCGGTAGCTCTGACGACTCCATTGATTATGAGCAAAACCACCAAGATGGTATAAAATCTGAAGCTTGCCATTATGGTTAGTAAGGATCTCTATTTTGATTGGTAAATTACTTTTCCAATGAAAATTACTAGCAAAGATAAGATTTATTTATAGGTAATCACAACGTACCCTTGAAAGTAGTAACAATTAATTATACTTCGGTTTCAAGAGTTGATTTTACTATTTTTATAACCGTCAATATTGTTAAAGACTTAAGTTATGCATTTTTATTTATAAGCATTAATTTCTTCTAGTTAGGAAAACTTTGATTAAAATATCAAAATTAATTGCAAACATTACCACTTCATTTAATTAAACTTTTATATTTTTATTGTGCTGAAATATTTCATTAACCTTTAATTTGCAACCAAACAATTTGATAACAACCAATTTTCGCAAAATTAGTCTATCAATAATGCTTTCTCTTGCAGAAAAAATATTTAAATAGCATTACTGATGGGAATGCCTAAATTCTATCAATATTATAAACATTCTCCTTAAAGTATTTTCTTCGGATTTAGCATAAGAGTTTAATCCGTCGCTTAAGTCCATCACCAAAAGCATTTTTTCCATCACACAAAACTTTCTTATCATTTCCAACCTTCATCTCATTAAAAGTTTTAATTTTCATAGAAAAACACTCTTTTATAATGGAAATTCTAGACATACCACTTTTTAAATGTGGATGTAATTATGGAAGAGAATAGTTGAAGCTAAATGGTATTGGATTTAGTTTTTAAATGATGGGCCACATTATACGAAGTATGCGTAACTAATATGCGTCTAAATGCTTGGCTGCCATATGCTGGAGTTATTGTTGCTACTTGGCAACCTATCTATGAGAATATGATAAATCTCATTGTGCTTCACACGAGACAACATCAGTAGTTCCAGCCATAATTTTTTTCCCATCTATTACTATGGATGCTCTAATTACAACACTATCTCTTAAGTTAGAATCACGCAATGCTTCTTGGAAGATATTGAAGAATCATTGATAGAATGGCTTTTCTTTTTGGAATTCAATTTTCCCTTTTAGTAAGTTTTGCTTACTAAGGTGTTTGATATTATCTTTTTAGCAAAGTGTGCCATATATGTTTTGGTGCTTTTGCCTTTGTATTCTCCTTGAGTAGGTGCTTGTCATTTTCTTTGGAACTTGGCACTTTATTGTTATAAGTTATGTTGAGATTGTAACCATTCGTGGTTTTATAAATATCATTCGGCTTAGAAAAATAGAGTTGATGCCAAAAAAAATAAGAAACTATGTCTCTTATTTTTAAATTAATTAGTTAGATGCATGACATTAAGACATATATACCTTTATTTGTATATTTTATAGTAAATTTAAAAAATTAAAATTTTCCACCCATATATGTAGTATAGGTATGATGCAAATTGAGCTAGAGATTTGAAGTGTAATTTATTACTTTTCCATTTTATATAAAAATTACTTTTATTCTAAAAAAAATTTAGCATTGTTGCAAAATGCTTAATATAAAATCAAAAAATAATGTTATACAAGTAACTTTAAGTGCTTTACCCTAACGAGATTCTGAGACCCTTCAGTTAAGTCTTTCATTTCTCTTCACAAATATTGGTTCAAAGAAAATTTTAAAACTAGATTATTCTATTTTTTATTCAATGATAGTAAATCACTATTACAACAATGATATAATGGAAAATAAAGTATAATAAAAGGTAGATTTAGTAATTTTAGACATGATATGATGATTTAATGGCTTTATTAAATATAAAAGCAATGTAACAATCCCACATTTTGATATGTTTAACATGACATGATAATATATATCTCCCGTTCGCGTTTAGGGTTTTGAAATTTTTAACAAGTAGGGTTGAGTTTATGTTTATATAGATGAAAAAAAATGACATGCGTACATAAATTCTTATGTAGAATAATAGTCACCTAAAATTAATGTAAATTAAAAGGAAAAGTTTGAGTTGTTCCTCATAATTATTATATCTTAAAGCATTATTTTCATGTTTCTAATTTTTTTATTCCTTTGAAACTTTATATTTCATTTTTAAATTTAAATTTACTAAGGCTACAGAAAAAAAAACCATGTGCCTTATTAATGCTTTCATTTTTTTAGAATGAATAAGTCCAATCTTTAAGAAAACATAGAGGATGAAATATTGTTGATAACTAATGGACAATTATTCCATACCTAGATACTCTTTACCGTAAATTTTGGTTCCGTAATATTCTTAAATTGAAGTAGTTGGGGAGTTCTCTTTACAAATGCAACGTGGAAACTTTTCTGAGTACCATATGCTTTGTACAACAGTTATCTTTATGCTCCTAACTTTAAAGATACTTGTGAAAGCCTTCATACTATAATTATGATTTGTCTCAATTGGAATTTCAACATCATATGTCTTGATAAGCTCATCCTTCTTGTAACCTATGACTATTCCATTGATTAGGAACAAAATCAAAAAAGTTAAGAGTAAATTATGAAGCTTATTATTAAGGTTAGTAAGGATCTCTAGCCTACGTTGGTTGGTAAAATGTTTCTTCAGTGAAATTTACTAGCACAATAAGATTTGTTTAAAAGCAATCACAACATACCATTGAAAGACAATAACAATTTGTTATACCTTAGTTTGATTTTACTTATTTTAAAACCATAAATATTCTCAATGGCATAAGCCATGATTTTACTCATTTTAGAGATATGATGGGAGCTGAGCTAGAGATTTAAAGTGCAATTTTTTACTTTTCCTTTTTTTAACTAAATTTATTATTATAATGTAAACATTTTTAACATTATTTCCAGATACACAATATAAAATCAAAAGATAAAAGTATGCCAGTATCCTCAAGTGCCTCAACCTAATTAAATTGTGAGATTTTTTAATTACTTTTTCAATTCTTTTTTACCAGTATTGGTTGCAAGAATATATTTTAGATTTAGATTATACTACTTTTTATTTAACGAATGTAAATTATTAATACATGAGAGATTCGTTAAGGAACAAAAAATGTAACAAGTTTGACAAATATAAAAATAATGCAACAAACTTAAATATGGTTAACATGTGTTGAGTTCTTGTTTAAATGGACAAAAAATTGGGACAAAACATGTATACTTAAATTGCTACGTACAATATTAGTATTAGTTGCCTAAAATTAAAGTAGATTAAAAAGAAACATTTAAGTAGGAGTTATTGTTGGCCATAATATTACATCTCAAAACATCAAGTTTTTGCTTCTAATTCAAGTGTTTCTTTATAATTTGATATTCCATTCCTAAATTAAAAGGTTTGCAATTTAGAGATCGCAAGTTACAATGGTTATTGAAATAAAAAAACTTGTGCCTTACTAATGTTTTACAATTTTTTGAATAAACAAGTCCAATCTCTAGGGAGATGCAGAGGGTGAAACATTATTGGTGACTAAAGCACAATTATTCCATATTTGGATACTCTTTGCCACAATTTTTGGTTCCCCAACATTCTTAAATTGAGGTAGTTGAAGGGTTCTCTTTACTAATGCAGCATGGCAAACTTTACCAAGTACTATAAGTTCAGTGCAACACTTGTTCGTTACATTCCCAGCTTTAAAGATACTTGTGAAAACGTCTATAATACAATTAAGATCCATTTTATTTGGATTTTCACAATCATTTTTCTTGATAATGTCATCTTCTTCGGTAGCTCTGACGACTCCATTGATTATGAGCAAAACCACCATGGTATAAAATCTGAAGCTTGCCATTATGGTTAGTAAGGATCTCTATTTTGATCGGTAAATTGCTTTTCCAATGAAAATTACTAGCAAAGATAAGATTTATTTATAGGTAAATACAACGTACCCTTGAAAGTAGTAACAATTAATTATACTTCGGTTACAAAAGTTGATTTTACTCTTTTCGTAACTATAAATATTGTTAAAGACTTGAGTTATGCTTGTGTATTTATAAGCATTAATTTCTTCTAGTTAGGAAAACTTTGACTAAAATATCAAAATAATTATAAAATTTTCCACTTTATTTAATTAAACTTTTATATTTTTATTGTGCTAAAATATGCATTAACCTTAAATTTGCACACCCAAACAATTTGATAACAAGCAATTTTTGACACATTAGTCTATTCATAAAAAGCCTTCTCTTGAAAAAAAAAATATTTAAGTAGCTTTACTAATGGGAATGTCTAAATTCTATCAATATTATAAGTGTTCTCCTTAACGTATTTTCTATGGATTTAGCATAAGAGTTTAATTCATCGCTAAAGTCCATCACTAAAAGCATTTTTTCCATCGCACAAAATTTTTCTATTATAACCAACTTTTATATCATTAAAAGCTTAATTTCATAACAAAAAACTCTTTTATAGTGGAAACTCTAGACTTACCGCTTTTAAATGTGGATGTAATTATGGAAAGAACAATTAAAGCTAAATGGTACTGGATTGAGTTTTCTAATGATAGGCCATATAGTACGAAGTATGCGCATCTAATTTGGGTCCAAATGCTTAGCTGCCACATGTCGGAGTTATTGTTGCTACTTGGCAACCAATCTATGAGAATATGATGAATCATGTCGTGCTTTACACAAGATGGCATAAGTAGTTCCAGCCATAATTTTTTCCCATCTATTACTATGGATGCTCTAATTACAACACTATCTCTTAAATTAAAATCACGCAATATTCGTTGGAAGATATTAAAGAATCATTGATAGAATGGTTTTTTTTTTTTTTTTTGGAATTCAATTTTCCCCTTTTGTAAGTTCTTTTTATTAAGGTGTTTGATATTATTCTTTTAGCAAAATGTGCCTTTCTATGTTATGGTGCTTTTGCCATTGTATTCCCCTTGAGTAGGTGCTTGTCATTTTTTGGAACTTGGCGCTTTGTTGTTATAGCTTGCGTTGAGATCGTAACCTTTCACTTTTTAACAAATATCATTTGGCTTAGAAAAATAGAGTTGATGCCGAAAAATTAAGAAACTATATCTCTTATTTTTAAATTAATTAGTTAGATGAATGATATTAAGACGTATATACATTTATTTGTATATTTTATAGTAAATTTAAGTAAATTCAAATTTTCCACCCATATATGTAGTATAGGTATGATGGGAATTGAGTAAGAGATTTGAAGTGTAATTTATTATTTTTTTCATTTTATACAAAAATGACTCTTATACCAAAAATACTTTTAGAAATGTTCCAAAATGCTTAATATAAAATAAAAAAATATTGTTACACAAGTAGCTTTAAATGCCTTACCCTAATGAGATTCTGAGACCTCTTAGTTAAGTATATCATTTCTCTTCACAAATATTGGTTCAAAGAAAATTTTAAGACTAAATTATTCTATTTTTATTCAATGATAGTAAATCACTATTACAACAATGATTTAATATAAAATAAAGTATAATAAAAGGTAGATTTAGTACTTTTAGAAATGATATGATAATTTAATGGCTTTATTAAATATAAAAACAATATAACAATCCCATATTTTGATATGTTTAACATGACATGATAATACAAGTTTCATGTTTGTGTTTAGGGTTTTGAAATTTTTAATAAGTTGGGTTGAGTTTATGTTTATATAGATGAAAAAAGAAAACATGACATGCATACACAAATTATTATGTATAATAACAGTCACCTAAAGATTAATGTATATTAAAAGGAAAAGTTTGAGTTGTTGCTCATAATTATTTCATCTCAAAGTATCATTTTCATGTTTGTAATTTATTTAAATTTAAATATTAAAAGTTACTAGGTTTACTGAAATAAAAAAAACCCATGTGCATTATTAATGCTTTACAATTTTTTCAAATGTATAAGCGCAATCTTTAAGAAAATGCACATGATGAAATATTATTGATAACTAATGGACAATTATTCCATATTTGGATACTCTTTACCGTAAATTTTGGTTCCCTAATATTCTTAAATTGAAGTAGTTGGAGAGTTCTCTTTATTAATGCAATGTGGCAAACATTTTCGAGTATGATACATTTTGTACAACACCTATCTTTATGCTCCCAACTTTAAAGATACATGTGAAAGCCTTCATAATATAATTGTAATCTATTTCAATTGGAATTTCAACATCATATGTTTTGATAAGCTCATCCTTCTTGCAACCTATGATTATTCCATTGATTAGGAACAAAATCACGAAGATGGAGTAAATTATAAAGCTTACTATTAAGGTTAGTAAGGATCCCTAGCTTACTTTGGTTGGTAAAATGTTTCTTCAGTGAAATTTGCTCACAAAATAAGGTTTATTGACAAGCAATCACAATATATCATTGAAAGACAATAACAATTTGTTATACCTTAGTTTGATTTTACTCATTTTAAAACCATAAATATTTCTAAATGGCATTGGCTATTATTTTACTTATTTTGTAGATATGATGGGAGCTGAGCTAGAGCTTTAAAGTGCAATTTTTTATGTTTCCTTTTTTTAATTAAATTTGTTTTTATAATGTAAACATTCTTAATATTATTTTAAGATGCTCAATGTAAAATCAAAAGATAAAGGTATGCAAGTATCCTCAAGTGCCTGAACCTAATTAGATTATGAGATCTTTTAATTATGTTTTTAATTCCTTTTTAGCAGTACTAGTTCAAAGAATATATTTTAGGTTTAGAATATACTACTTTTTATTTAACAAATGTAAATCATTAATACATTAAAGATTTGATAAAGAAAGAAAATGTAACAAGTTTGATAAATATAAAAATAATGTAGCAAACACGCATTTAAATAAGGTTAAATGTGTTGAGTTCTTGTTTAAATGGATAAAAAATTGAGACATAACATGTATATGTAAATTCCTACATACAATATTAGTTGCCTAAAATTAAAGTAGATTAAAAAGAAACATTTAAGTGGGAGTTATTGTTGGTCATAATATTACATCTCAAAACGTCAATTTTTTGTTTCTAATTCAAGTGTTTCTTTATAATTTTATTTTCCATTCCTACATTAAAAGGTTTGCAATTTGGAGATTGCAAGTTACAATGGTTATTGAAATAAAATAAAAAACTTGTGCCTTGTTAATGTTTGAAACTTTTTGAATAAATAAGTCCAATCTCTAAGGAGACGCAGACGGTAAAACATTATTGTGACTAAAGCATAATTATTCCATATTTGGATAATCTTTGCCACAACTTTTAGTTCCCCAACATTTTTAAGTTGAGGTAGTTGAAAGGTTCTCTTTACTAATGCATCATGGCAAACTTTACCAAGCACTATAAGTTTAGCGCAACACTCGTCCGTTACATTCCTAGCTATAAAGATACTTGTGAAAACCTACATAATACAATTGAGATCCATTTTATTTGGACTTTCACAATCATTTCTCTTGATAATGTCATCTTGCACGGTAGCGCTGACTACTGCATTCATTATGAGCAAAACCACCAAGGTGTATAAAATTTGAAGCTTGCCATTATGGTTAGTAAGGATTTCTATTTTGATTGGTAAATTGCTTTTCCAATGAGATTACTAGGAAAAATAAGATTTATTTATAGGTAATCACAACGTACCCTTGAAAGTAGTAACAATTAATTATACTTTGGTTTCAAAAGTTGATTTTACTCTTTTCATCACTGTAAATATTGTTAAAGACTTGAGTTATGCTTGTGTATTTATAAGCATTAATTTCTTCTACTTAGGAAAAATTTGATTGAAATATTAAAAATTATAAACTTTATGACTTTGTTTAATTAAATTTTTTTTTTATTTTTATTGTGCTAAAATATGTCTTTAACCTTAAATTTGTACCCAAACAAATTGATAGCAAGTGATTTTTGACACATTAATCTATCCATAACGCTTTCTCTTGCAAAAAAAATATTTAAGTAGCGTTACTGATGGGAATGTCTAAATTCTACCCATATTATAAGTGTTCTCTTTAAAGTATTTTCTATGGATTTAGCATAAGAGTTTAATTCTTCACTAAAGTCTATCACTAAAAATATTTTTTTCATCGCACAAAACTTTGCTATCATTACCAACTTTTATGTCATTAAAAGTTTAATTTTCATAGAAAAACACTCTTTTGTTGTGGAAACTCTAAACTTATTGCTTTTAAATGTGGATGTAATTATGGAAGAGAATAATCGAAGCTAAATGCTTCTGGATTCAATTTTCTAATGATGGGCCACATAGTATCAAATATGCATATTTAATATAGGTCCAAATGCTTGGTTGCCACATGCTGGAGTTATTGTTGCTACTTGGCAACCTATCTACGAGAATATGATGAATCTCGTCGTGCTTCACACAAGATGACTTCAATATTTCTAGCCATAATTGTTTTTCCTATATATTACTATGGATGCTCTAATTACAACACTATCTCTTAAATTAAAATCTCGCAATGTTTCTTGGAAGATATTGACTAATCATTGATAGAATGGCCTTTTTTTTGGAATTTAATTTACCCCTTTAGTAAGTTCTTCTTATTAAGGTGTTTGATATTATCTTCTTAGCAAAGCATGCCTTGCATGTTATGGTGCTTTTGCCTTTGTATTCCCCTTGAGCAGGTGCTTGTCATTTGTTTTGGAACTTGGCGCTTTATTGTTATAACTTGCATTCAGATTGTAACCTTTCGCTTTTTAATAAACATCATTTGGCTGAGAAAAATAGAGTTGATGCCGAAAAATTAAGAAACTATATCTATTATTTTTAAATTAATTTGTTAGATGCATGATATTAAGACATATATACCATTATTTTTATATTTTCTTGTAAATTAAAGTAAATTCAAAATTTCCACCCATATATGTAGTATAGATATGACGAATATTGAATGAGGGATTTGAAGTGTAATTAATTACTTTTCCATTTTATATAAAAATTACTCTTATACTAAAAATACTTTTAGCATTATTGCAAAATCCTTAATATAAAATTAAAAAAATAATGTTATACAAGTAACGTTAAGTGCCTTAACCTAATGAGATTATGAGACCTTTCAATTAAATCTTTCATTTCTCTTCATAAATATTGGTTCAAAGAAAATTTTAAGACAAGATTAATTCTATTTTTTATTCAATGATAGTAAATCACTAGTACGTCAACAATTTAATGGAAAATAAAGTATAACAAAAGATAGATTTAGTAATTTTAGACATGATATGATAATTTAACGGCTTTAATAAATATAAAAAAATGTAACAATCCCACATTTTCATATGTTTAACATGACAAAAGATTAATTATATTTTTTATTCAATGATAGTAAATCACTAGTACATCAATGATTTAATGGTAAATAAAGTATAACAAAAGATAGATTTAGTAATTTTAGACATGATATGATAATCTAACGGCTTTTAATAAATATAAAAACAATGTTACAATCCCACATTTTCATATGTTTAACATGACATGATAATAGATAGATGAAAAAAGAAAATATGACATGCATACACAAATTGTTATGTACGATAATTGTGACCTAAAGATTAATGTAAATTAAATGGAAAAGTTTAAGTTGTTGCTCATAATTATTATTTCTCAAAGTATCATTTTCATGTTTGTAATCTATTTAAATTTAAATATTAAAAGTTACTAAGGTTACTGAAAAAAAAAAAAACTATGTGCCTTATTAATGCTTTACAATTTTTTTCTAATGTACAAGTCCAATCTTTAAGAAAACTCATAGGGTGAAATATTATTGATAACTAATGGACAATTGTTCCATATCTGGATACCTTTTACCCTAAATTTTGCTTCCTTAATATTCTTAAATTGAAGTAGTTAGAGAGTTCACTTTACTAATGTAGCAAGGCAAACTTTTTCGAGAACGATATGCTTTATACAACACTTTTCTTTACACTCCCAACTTTAAAGATACTTGTGAAAGCCTTCAAACTATAATTGCCATATGTTTGAACTAGAATTTCAACATCATATGTCTTGAAAAGCTCATCCTTATTGGAACATATGACTATTTTGTTGATTAGGAACAAAATCACAAAGATGGAATAAACTATGAAGCTTGCTATTAAGGTTAGTAAGGATCTCTAGCTTACTTTGGTTGGTAAAATGTTTCTTCAGTGAAATTTACTAGCAAAATAAGATTTATTTACAAGTAATCACAACATGCCATTGAAAGACAATAACAATTTGTTATACCTTAGTTTGATTTTACTCATTTTAAAACCATAAATATTCTCAATGACATAAGCTATGATTTTTCTCATTTTATAGATACGATGGGAGCTGAGGTAGAGATTTAAAGTGCAATTTTTTACTTTTCCTTTTCTTAACTCAATTTATTATTATAATCTACACATTTTTAATATTATTTTGAGACGCTTAAGGTAAAATCAAAAGGTAAAGGTATACAAGTATCCTCAAGTTCCTCAATCTAATTAAATTATGAGATCTTTTAATTATGTTTTTAATTCCTTTTTATGAGTATTGGTTCAAAGAATATATTTTAGGTTTAAATTATACTACTTTTTATTCAACGAATGTAAATCATTAATACATTAGTGATTCGATAAAGAACAAAAAATGTAACCAGTTTGATAAATATAAAAATAATGCAACAAACATGCCTTTAAATATGGCTAACATGTGTTGAGTTCTTATTTAAACGGATAAAAAATTGAGACATAACATATATATGTAAATTGCTACATACAATATTAGTTGCCTAAGATTAAAGTAGATTAAAAAGAAACATTTGAGTGGGAGTTATTGTTGGTCATAAAATTGCATCTTAAAACATCAATTTTTTGTTTCTAATTCATGTGTTTCTTTATAATTTTATATTCCATTCCAAAATTAAAAGGTTTGCAATTTGGAGATTGCGAGTTACAATGGTTATTGAAATAAAAAAAATCATGTGCCTTATTGATGTTTTACAATTTTTTTAAATAAACAAGTCTAATCTGTAAGGAGATGCAGAGGGTGAAGCATTATTGGTGACTAAAGCACAATTATTCCATATTTGGATACTCTTTGCCACAACTTTTGGTTCCCCAACATTCTTAAATTGAGGTAGTTGAAGGGTTCTCTTTACTAATGCAGCATGACTAACTTTACCAAGTACTATAAGTTCAGTGCAACACTTGTGTGTTACATACTTTAAAGATACTTGTGAAAAGCTCCATAACACAATTGAGATCCATTTTATTTGGATTTTCACAATCATTTTTCTTGATAATGTCATCTTTCTCAGTAACTATAACTACTCCATTGATTATGAGCAAAACCACAAAGATGGCATAAATTGAGGTAGTTAAGGACTTGAGTTATGCTTGTGTATTTATAAGCATTAATTTTTTATAGTTAGGAAAACTTTGATTAAAATATCAAAATAATTATAAACTTTATGACTTTATTTAATTAAATTTTTATATTTTTATTGTGCTAAAATATGTCTTTAACTTTTAATTTGCACCCAAACAATTTGATAGCAAGCGATTTTTGACACATTAGTCTATCCATAATGCTTTCCCTTGCCGAAAAAATATTTAAGTATCATTACTGGTTGGAATGTCTAAATTCTATAAATATTATAAGTGTTCTCCTTAAAGTATTTTCTATGGATTTAGCATAAAGTTTAATCCGTTGCTAAAATCCATCACTAAAAACATATTTTTCATCGAACAAAACTTTTCTATCATTAGCAATTTTTATGTCATTAAAAGTTTAATTTTCATAGAAAAACACTCTTTTGTGGTGGAAACTCTAGACTTACCGCTTTTAAATGTGGATGTAATTATGAAAGAGAATAATCAAAGCTAAAGGGTACTAGATTCAGTTTTCCAATGATGGGCCACATAATACGAAGTATGCGTATCTAATATGGGTCCAAATGCTTAGCTGCCACATGTTGGAGTTATTATTACTACTTGGCAACCTATCTATGAGAATATGATGAATCTTGTCGTGCTTCACACAAGATGGCATCAGCAGTTCCAGCCATAATTTTTTTCCCATCTAGTACTATGGATGCTCTAATTACAACATTATCTCCTAAGTTAAATTCACACAATGTTTCTTGGAAGATATTGAAGAATCATTAATGGAATGGCTTTTTTTATTTTGGAATTCAATTTTCCCCTTAAGTAAGTTGTTCTTATTAAGGTGTTTGATATTATCTTCTTAGCAAAGCATGCCTTGTATGTTATGATGCTTTTGCCTTTGTATTCCCCTTGAGTAGGTGCTTGTCAATTTTTTTGGTATTTTGGTGCTTGATTATATAACTTGGGTTGAGATTGTAACCCTTCGCTTTTTAATATATATCATTTGGCTTAGAAAATTAGAGTTGATGTCAGAAAATTAAGAAAGTATATCTATTATTTCTAAATTTATTAGTTAGATTCATGACATTAAGACATATATATATATCTTTATTTTTATATTTTATAGTAAATTTAAGTAAATTCAAAATTTCCACCCATATATGCAGTATAGATATCACAGGAATTGAATGAGAGATTTGAAGTGCAATTAATTAGTTTTCCATTTTATATAAAAATTACTCTTATATTAAAAATACTTTTAGCATTTATTGCAAAATGCTTAATATAAAATCAAAAAAAAAAAATGTCATACAAGTAACTTTAAGTGCCTTACCCTAATGCAATTCTGAGACCTTTCAGTTAAATCTTTTATTTCTCTTCACAAATATTGGTTCAAAGAAAATTTTAGGACAAGATTAATTCTATTTTTTATTCAACGATAGTAAATCACTAGTACATCAATGATTTAATGGAAAATAAAGTATAATTAAAGGTAAATTTAGTAATTTTAGACATGATATGATAATTTAACAGCTTTAATAATTATAAAAACAATGTAATAATCCCACATTTTCAGATGTTTAACATGACATGATAATACATGTCTCGCATTTATGTTTAGGGTTTTGAAATTTTTAATAAGTTGGGTTGAGTTTATGCTTATATAGATGAAAAAAGAAAACATGACATGCATACACAAATTGTTATATGCAATAATAGCCACCTGTAGACACCTTATTTTGTCCGGGCTAATTTTTTTTTTAACAATCCGGAGCATCGACGTAAGAGGGGGCAATGATCGCCGGGCGATAACGTCACCCGGCGAAAAAGCTTTTAAGGATGTCAAGAAGGCCTAGGAATCATATCAAAGGTAAATACAAAGATGTGGCATCAAGGGACGTAGTCTGAGGTATCCTAGGGACAAAGGAATCAAGA